>JBCNJP010007000.1:0-60550 GCA_039602395.1 Deinandra increscens subsp. villosa | reverse complement strand
AATCTTTATCAACAAATTCACGATTTAAGGTTTCATTGAAAAACTTAGTTTGCCATTCTTTAGATTCATTGAGAATAGATTGACATTTAGGGTTAAAACATACCTCAGAGCTGCTTTCGGAGGATCCTAGAGTTATGTTAGCCATGAACGCATGATGAAATTCCTCTATTGCTTCTTTCTGTGCTTCCTCTTCTGCTAACAAGGCCACATGGTCAAGAGTAAGAGTGAGGTCCTCTACCTGAGGTGTCCAGTCATATCCTGGCGTATGTTGAACCACCAGTGCCTTATCATTCTTTCCTGCCTCCGTCTTCACGCTCTCACTCCTGTTGTCAGCCTTGCCTTCTCTATCCACTTTTGGTTTGGTGCACTCTCTGGCATAGTGCCCATACTCATTACAGTTGTAACACCTCAGATTTGCTTTATTAAAACCCAACTTTATTCCCTTTCCACCATTCCAGTCCTTCTGTCCCTTCTTTGCCATGAACTGCCTAGCTCGTAGGGCAGACATTCCCATCTGATAAGATATATCCATGCGCTCTAAATCATCGGGGTTCACTTGATTCACATCATCCGGTGACAGATCCGTGGGAAGAAGGGAACCTGCAACGAGTGCCTGATAGCAACTCATAATTCCCACCCCAAGGGCAAAGCTGGGATCTTTAGTCAAGGCATTTACATCCAGAGAAACAATGTTTGATTTTCCAGATGAACTTGACCCAGTGGCTTGTGCAGTGAATCCCATTGGGGTTGATGGTGGATTAACTGGAGCGACAGCTGGCTGTGAAATGAATGCTTGGTTTAGTTGATTCACTAATGCTCCATTGCCAGTTTTTCTTGCCCTCTTCTGTTTCTTCTCCTCGTAGGCCCTGATGGTGGACATGAGCTCATTTAGGGACGAAGTGGACATTTCCACAGTCTTCTCGATCAGTTCAATGGTGCTGTCCCAATTTGGTGGAAGAGAGTTAACCAGCTTTCTGTTGAACTCTACTTGAGTGTATGTCACTCCAGCATCTTTCATCCCAGTGACTATCTTGATGAAACGTTGAAGTAGAGTCTCAATGTTTTCTCCAGGGATATAGTTAAACTCATTGAACATTTCCCTCAGATTCTCATTACGGGATTCTTTCATATCATCATTTCCCTCGTAGGCAGCTATAAGGGCATCCCACAGAGTCTTAGCTGAGGTGTATTCTTTGAAATCTTCAGCAACTTCAGGGGATAAAGCCATGGTCAGGGCAGCCAGTGCCTTTCTATCACGTTCAACCCTATCCCAATCATCATCAATCCAATCAGATTTGGCTTTAGGAACAGGAGGTTGACCCTATTCCCCTGGAGTAGATGGGACAAAGTCTCCCACTTCGATCGATCGCATGATCTTAGCATCATTGTAATTGACGTAGTTGACGAACCTATATTTCCGGCTCATGAAATTTGCCAGACATCAGACGTGGTGGTCTGGCAGAGGTTCCGATTTTAGAGTCCATTTCCAGAGTGACACTCGATAGGTTCGACATGTCAAAGGCCATAGCTTCAGAGGGTAAAAAAAACGAAAAGAGATTTGCTGAAGAGTCGAAAAGTGGTTTACGGTCGGAAAGGTGCTGATCAAAAAGTACTTTTCGATCGGGAAGTATGAGGGTCGAAAAGTCTGGAACGATCGAAAAGTGGAGGAAGGATCGAAAAGTCTCAAAGGGGAATTTTTGATCAAGGAGCACGGTGAGTCGAAAAGTCACAAGGGACTTTCGATCAAGGAGGCAGATCGAGAAGTCTCAAGGGGACTTCTCGACTGAAAAGGGTGGATCGAAAAGTCTCTTAGGGGACTTTTTCGATTGAGAGTACTGATCGAGAAGTCACAGAAGGGGACTTCTCGATTGGAATTGCAGGTCGAAAAGTCACTTAGGGGACTTCTCGACTGGGATGGACTGATCGAAAAGCCACAGAGGGGGCTTTCTCGATCCGATGAAGCGACAGAAACTGGATTTTTCGATCAGGGGCCTGATCGAAAAGTATAGGCAGGGTCGAAAAGTCTTTAAACACGCACAGAACACCACGAATCTTCTGTCTTGTCTCGTAACCTGCACAAAACACCTCCGAATGCGCTAAAAGCTGAAAATCACCAAAAACTCAAAACGTTAGTACTCAAAAACTTGAATCTGATATCGCGAGAGCCTTGAAACTTGTGTTTCTTGGCTCTGATACCAATTGTAAGGATCAATTTAAACCCTCACGCGATATCTAGACTAGTGAAACCGTGCGGAATCCGGTTTAACTAGTTAATTCAAGAAACAATGAAAGATGATAATAATCGAAAAGTACTAAAAGCAAGAAATAGTAAACACAAACCAATTCGAAGAAAACACTTAGATTGATTACTGATTGCTTGCTACACCTTGATCGAAATTCACAAGGAGAATTTCGATGACACCACCAGTTCAACACACAAAATGACTAGCAACCATAACTAGACAATATGAGGTCCTATATATAGTTGAGATTGACTTGGTAAACAAGTCAATCTCAATAGAGAATTTCGTAAACCCCGAGGCCCACACAATTAAAATCGGACCTAAACCCATTTTAGTCTACCCAAGCCCAAAACCATCTAATGCAAAAGCCTCAATTTTCAGGTCTCTACACCGGCACACGGGCAGTAGGGAGCAAGTGGATCTTTAAAAGAAAAAATGACATGCATGGAAATGTGCAAACCTACAAGGCACAGCTTGTAGCGAAAGGTTTCACTCAAACCCAAGGGATTGACTATGATGAGACCTTTTTGCCCGTTGTCATTATCAAATCGATCAGAATTCTACTTGCCATAGCCGCATACCATGATTATGAGATATGGAAAATGGACGTCAAAACCCCTTTCCTGAACGGACAACTCGAAGAGGATGTCTACATGGTTCAGGCTGATGGTTTTGTCGATCCAGAGAATCCAAACAAGGTTTGCAAGCTAAGCAAGTCCATTTATGGACTCAAGCAGGCATCTCGAAGCTGGAATCTTCGTTTTGATCAAAAGGTCAAAGAGTTTGGTTTTGATCAAAACAAAGATGAACCTTGGGTTTACAGAAAGGCAAGTGGGAGCGCTGTATCATTCCTCGTACTGTACGTGGAAGATATATTGATCATAGGAAACAACATACCCATGCTTAACGATGTTAAGAAATGGCCTTCATCTTGTTTCGCTATGAAAGACCTTGGAGAAGCCGCTTACATTCTGGGAATTAAAATTCACAGAGATCGATCTAAGCGCCTTTTAGGACTCAGTCAAAGCACATACGTTGATAAGATCATAGCTCGGTTCAACATGAGCAACTCCAAGAAAGGAGCCGTTCCCATGACTAAGGGAACAATCTTGGACAAATCTCAAGCACCTAAAACGGATCGCGAGATAAGCCAAATGGCATCGATCCCATTTGCCTCTGCTATTGGATCTATCATGTATACCATGCTCTGCACACGACCGGATGTCTCGTATGCATTGAGCGTGACAAGTCGGTACCAACAGACGCCAGGACTAGCTCACTGGACGGCTGTAAAGAACATATTAAAATACTTGAGAAACACCACTGATATGTTTCTCGTATATGGAGGTGTTGATGAAGAGCTCACTATAAGATGTTACACTGACGCTAGTTTTCAGACTGACCGAGATGACTCTCGCTCACAGTCGGGATTCGTATTCACTCTTAACGGAGGGGCTGTTTCCTAGAGAAGCTCAAAACAGCCAATAGTAGCTGATTCTACTATTAAATTCGAATACATAGCCGCCTCAGAAGCTGCTAAAGAAGCCGTGTGGATGAAGAATTTCATATCCGATCTCGATGCCATGCCAAGTATAAGGCAGCCCATCGAGATGCTGTGCGATAACACAGGCGCTATAGCTCAAGCCAAAGAGCAAGGGTCTCATAAGAAGGCCAAGCACATCCTGAGGAAGTTCCACTACATAAGAGAAGTAGTCGACATAAATGAAATCAAAATAAGCAAAGTGCACACAGATCAAAACTTAGCTGATCCCTTCACTAAGCCTATGACTCAAGAGACTCATATACACCACAGAGAAGCGATAGGGCTTAGATTAGCTAAAGACATGTTTTGATTCGGTATATGGATTTATGAACACCAGTAGTTATCTATATTATTCTTATTCCATCTGTTTTTATGCAATAATGAATTACATAACTGTGTTCAATATTTATACGTTTAATCCTTGGACAATAAGTTCTTGTCCTAAATGTCCGTAGTCGATTAGTTAGTGGGAGCTATACTAAAGTAAGACTATTATGACTGCTTGAGCCTTAAAGTTGTTTAACGTTTAAACTCACGGACCTTATTGGTGAATGACGTTGGACGTAACTCACATCATGCAATGCAAACATGGAAGTTTTGCTTGCTTGATTAATGCATGCTCTAGTGTATCCTTAGACCTGAGACGCATATTCGAACTCCCTTCTACTACAGAACATTCTTTGATTGTAGCCTAACGTTGTCGCGTAACTGCCAACCATAACGGTTATTTTTAGGAATGGCTCTGAGGTTTAGTGGGAGCTGTATGCCTCAACAAGGGATTCTGTACTCTTTCTTCGGCAACGGTTAGACATAAAGGCGCCCTCATTGATTCCAAGTGATAAGTGTGAGGCCTCCTAAACTTACTATGTGTTTGTTGGAACACTTCGAATTGTATCGAGAATGAATATCGATGAATAAAATATGAGAGTCCATGTCTCATAATTCATCAATGTCTTATACAGAAAGGAACATATGACAATGAATGCACAAGTCTTGAGTCTGCTTGATTGTCAATCAAATATACTTTGGCTAACGACTTAAAGTGTCAATATTAGTTGGTGTAGCCATGCATAGCTAGAGTGCCTCTGACTACGCTCATTAAAACTGTCGCGTTCAGTCCAAGTGGGAGACTATTGGAAATAGGGTGTCCTGACCAGACGAATTAACGAACCTGGCCGTTATTGACCCGTAAGAGTTACACCCGGGTCAACGGACTATTAAATCTAATTAATTGTTAATTAGTATTAAACGAACTAAACGGTGAATTAAATAAATATTAATTATTTATTTAATTAAAACGACAAAATTGTTTCGGCTACATAAATTGCTCATGAAATAAAAAGACGGACTGATCAGTTGTTACCGGATTAACAGACTGATGAGTTTGGTGGATTAAAAATGAATCGTGACCAGGCCCAGTCCGTCAGGCCCCGGTCCGTGATTTTATATTAAAAGAGAGAGAGAGGAGGTTAATTGCAACACAAGTCACAAACCCTAATCTCTCCTCTCTCTCTATGCGCCGATCCCCAAGACAAGCTGACTCCCGCCGCCGCCGCTCCTTCTGATCGCCGCCACCACCACCACCGCAATCACTTGCGAATTCCGATGGATCCCCGTCTCGCCGCCGTCTGCGCTGTTAGAACTTAATTATGTTGGCAACACAAACTATTTATCCTTTTGGTGTTTATTTGTAATTTTACTTTGGTTTGTACTTAACTTTGATTATGTACCTTGTTATCTTTGATTATGTTTATGTATGATGTTCTTGACTAAGTGTTAGCGTACTTGTATTTCTCCTTAGCGAACTTCTTGTATATTGAACTTAGCGGACTTGATTAACTCTTAGCGAACTTGTCATTGTACTTAGCGTACTTGTTTGTTATCTGTACTAGCGAACTTGATTTGTTCCTAGCGAACTTGATTTGTTCCTAGCGAACTTAAATTGTTCCTAGCGTACTTAAGTTGTGCTTAGCGTACTTGTTAGCAGACTTGTTTGTGTCTAGCGAACTTGTTAGCGGACTTGTTAATGCTTAGCGAACTTCTTAGCGAACTTGTTTAATTCTTAGCGCACTTCTTTATATGCTTAGCGTACTTCATATTCTGTTAGAATATTTTGCTGAATTCTAGGTAATGATTGGTTGTTGTCAAACATTCTATTTGTCCCAGGCTCTCTTGTAGTATAAATACCAAAGTGAAAACCTTAATACGTGTTCCTCCTGGTCATTTTCTACAAGAGAGCCTTTGTGTGTGTGTTCTTGGTGTATTTTGTGTGTGTTCTTGAGCTTTAGAGATCTATGGGGTAAAATCAACCAAGATTGATCATCACACTTGTTTTCCGCACCTGTGTAATGAATCAAATGAGAACATTGTGCTCAAATCAGGTCCTAACAATTGGTATCAGAGCCATGTTCTTCATTTTTTGAAGTTTTCTCAAAAATAAAGAAATCTCATTTGAGTTATCAATTTTGGTTGTTTTTGCTAGATCCAAGAGTTGATTCTTGGTAGAAATCACTCTAGAAACTCAAAACATGCTTAGATTTCTGTTTATTTCAAGTTTTGATTGTCAATTTTTGAATTCAGTGAGTATATGGTTCGGCCGTAACTATTCACTGTTCTTGAGTAAAATTTTTCAAATTTGTTTTTATGATGATTCTTTGCTGAAATTGATGGATTTCGAGTATTAGTATAGTAAAACCGAAATCATAGGCACAGATTTCGCTTCCTAACATCAAGTTTTAAAGATTTTATGGGCAATTTTTCTAGATTTTGAGACTTTTTCACATAAATCACTGTTTGATTGATTTTCAGTCACTTAGAATGATTTTTGAGGTTTGTGTTAGTTGAAGCAATTGATCCTAACATGATTTCGCATCCATTGATGCCTTCAAACATCATTTTGATGAAACTTGATTTTTGGTGATTTGAACTTGCTCAAGAACAAGCTGTACAAAATTTTGACTAAGTCAAAAATTTGAATTTTTCAAATTTTGCTGTTTACACCTAAATATTAGTGTTTAATTACTCCATTAATGTTTATGATTGCAGGATTTGTGTGAATTCAAGCAATCTTCGTGTTTACCAGCAATTTGGAGCTCTTGTTCTTCGTTCGGCCCGTTTTAGCAATTTTCTGCTGAAAATCTGTTTCTGTCTCATCTGAGATGTCTGAAGGAAATCATTTCACTACGGTCATGCAAGGAAACAACCGCCCTCCAAAACTCATGGGTGCTAGTGACTTTGATGACTGGAAAGGGAAGTTCATACTGTTTCTGGAATATTTGGATTTTGACCTACTTACTTCAGTTCTCAATGGTCCAGCTGTGTTTGAAGTTGAAGAAGCTACAACACCTGCTGCTGGTGTTGCAGTTCCTACTGTTGCTGACCCACCTAACACTAAGAAGAGGATGCTCCCAAAGCCCATGGACAAGCTGACTATAGGTGAACATGCTCAGTTGAAAATTGATAGGCGTGCATTGGGTTGTATCAAGATGGCCATAAATGATGATCTGTTGCATCAGTTTCGGGATGCTACTTCTGCACATGAGATTTGGGTAGGCCTAGAGAAGAAGTATGAGGGCAATCCAGCAACAAAGGAGAGAAGGCTTGAGAAACTCAAACTCGCTTTCAATACTTTTGCTCACAGGCCTGGAGAGTCGTTTGAGACACATGTCACACGATTCTGCAGGATCATCACTGGGATGACCACTAAAAAGATTCGTCCAGATACTGGTGACATCATAAGGAAGATACTGCACTCTTTTCCTCAAGAGTTTGCCTCCTATGTCATCTATCTGATTGACATCACTGATCTCCTCAACGCTGACTACATGGACATGATTGATAAAGTTCGTGATTATGAGGTTAGAGCAGTTGAACGCACAGGAAGGTCACTCATGGGTAATGTGACCTCAAAGGGTTCGTCATCCAATGCTCCCAATGCTGCATTTGCTGCTGCCATGTATGAGGATAGTCATCAGTTTTCTCAATCTTCTGGTCCCAGTGTACCTGTTCCTGCCTCTACTCCTACTCCGACTCCAAATCAGCCTGAAGTTCAAGTATCTCATGCAACTCATCAACCATCAAGTGTGTCATTTGTTCAAGCTCCTTCTTCGGGGTATTATGGTCATTCGTCAGCTCCTGTTTCTTCAAACTCCACTAACATGGATCAAGATCTGTGTAATGCTTTTCTTGCCTGCATGAACTCTCAAATGTCAGGCAACATTGAGACTATGACTGTGTGTCAAGAGGATCTTGACCAGATTTCTGCTGATGATCTTGAAGAGATCGATATTAAGTGGCAGATGGGAATGATTGCTGCCAGGACAAGAAAGTTTTTCAGAAAGACTGGAAGGAAGCTGTTTCAACCTGCCTCAAATGCTAACATAGGCTTTGATAAGTCTAAAGCTCAGTGCTTCAACTGTCAGGAGCTCGGTCACTTCGCCCGTGAATGTCCTAAGCCCAAAACTTGGAATGTTCCTGTCAACTCGGGTGGAAGCAATCACACTTATCAGAAGCAGGGTGGAAATAGTAACCAGTCGTACCAGAAAACTGGCAACTCTTCCTACCAGAAGCCACAACATAACACTTCAAATGTCTCTCATCAAGGATCGTCTAGCTCATCGTCTGCACAAAGAGTTGATAGCACTGGAAAAGCTTTGGTATCTCTCGAGGATGGGAACTACAATTGGACGTCTTCTGCACCATCTCATTCTGCAAACCAGCCTGATTACGCTCTTGTGGTGGACTCTGACGGAAAAGAGGATAATGAGTCTGTTGTGTTTGACCCTCTTTTCCCCACCAACTTCTGTCTGATGGCGAGTATTGATGAAGATTTTGATGGAACTTCTCCCTCTGCTGGTTCAGCCACTGCTGTAAGTCAAAATGAGGTCGAATCTGAAGCTAGCAAAAGACTTCTTGAACTCCAACGTGGATCCATTCCCGATGAGGTAAAAGAAAATTTATGTTCTGCAAATTGCCTTGAAACTGTCGCTAGATACCGCACATACAATCTAGAATTGCATGCTAAGGCGGCTGAAAGCGAAAGTCAGGTTGAAATCCTCAAGGCAAATGAAGAAAAATTCCTTGAGAAAATCAAGTCACTTCAGGATGACATTGAAATCATGAAGCACACTGAATCAACTTTAAAAATTCAAATTGAGGATCTTTTGAAAAATCAAACCTCTTTGAGAAATGAATATGCTAAAGCTCGTGAAGCTATTGATTTAATGAAACTTAATCCTGGTAACTTGGGTAATGCTGTTGCTAAAGACATTATGGCACGGTTAAGAACTGGGTTGGGTTTCTTAAGGGAAATTTGTGATAGTGCAGCTGAACATCCACTTAATCATAATTACCTAACAATCCCTGAGTTAACTAAAATCAACCCCAAAAGTCACATTAAGTTCATTGATCCAAGCATGATTCCGAGTGCTTCTGATATACAATCGATGGAAGCCCAACTCTCTGCCACTGAAACTGGCTCTGGGCTCCCGCCGATTGATGAAACCTTGAAGTTTGGTGACTTTGAGTCTATCTCTGTTAGTTCTGTTGATTCACTTATTTCTGAAGCATGTGTCCTAAAGGCTGCTGAATCTGAGTTTCTAAATATTTGTACTCAAAATGCCTCAAATGGTCAATCATTTTTGTTTAATGAAAATTTTGATGTTTTCAAAACTAATGAAGCTCCTAAAAGGATAAAAACTGTTCGGAGGCGTAAGCCCAAAGTGAGTGTTGAAAATGTGAAACTCGATTCGCAGCAAGTTGTCGATGATGATGCTTTTGCGAAGGCATTCGCAGAAATGGCTTTAAACCATGGTAAGACTGTCATGCACACACAAGCCGGTCTTACAATCACCGATGGTAAGGTGACATCTGTTCAGAAAAAGCCTCCTGCTTCTGTTCCAATCGCAACATCTCCAGCTGCACAAGCTGTACCTCAGCCATCATTTCTTAAGCAAAAGGGATCATCTGCTCATACTGCTTCCAATGAAGCTGGCACTTCATCTGTGATTCTTGTGAAGACTGGGAATCCAAAGAACAAAAGACCTCAAAGTGATCCAGTTATCACAGTTCCACATGATAATGAAGATCAGTATCAGACGGTTGAGCAAAGTGAGCTTAATTTGAGCATTTCTGAAAATGAATCTACACCAAAGAAGAAGAAATAGACTAGAAAACGGAAGAAGAAGCCAGTTGCTGAAAATGAGAAGGGTGAAGGTGTTACATCAAGTGAGCCTCAACAATTGGCTCCTCAGTCTGTTGAACAATCTGCTGCAATTCCTGCTATTGGTACTGTCGAGAATGGAGGGTGTTCTGTCTGTGGAAACCCGCATCATGATGCCAGGGTTTGTGTCTACAATACAGGATACTCTGACTTCAACAATCCTCCAGTGCCTCCTGCCCACTTCTACCAACAGCAGCAAGTAGGTCCGCAAGTAAACCAATTGGCTCCAATGTATTATGGGAATTATGGGGAAGACTACGTGGATCAGCGCCTTGACACCATGTTTCAACAGTCTTAACCAAATCAGCCCTACATTCCAAATCAGGCCCCGTATATGCCACGTGGTCTCGGTAGGGGTGTGAATACGTTCAGGCCAAATGTTCAACAACAAATGAGAATGTCTGCACCAAACACTTTTCCTGTTAGGTCCTGGATGCCTCGACCTAGGCCGGGATTCATTCCGAGGCCTCTCATGGTTCAACAACCTGTCACGGCTCCTCGACCATCTGCTACATTTAAGGCTGCTTCATCTGCCTCTCCTGCTGTTGTGAACGCACCAATTGCTCCCTCCACCTCGAAAGCACCTAAGAAGAAGGCTCCTAGTCAATTTGGCCAGGGTCCATCCTTGAACTAATCACTTTCTTTTTCATGTGCAGGGAACGGCCCGGAGTGCTATGAACATATGGTACTTGGACAGTGGCTGCTCTAGGCACATGACAGGGAACAAGGACCTGCTATCTGATGTCAAAACGATACTCATGGCGGTTCGGTTGCCTTTGGGGGTGATATTCGTGGTGGTAGAATAATAGGAAACGGTCTTTTATCTAATGGAGAAATTTCGTTTGACAAAGTGAATCTGGTTTCTAATCTGAAGTTCAACTTGCTCAGTGTATCGCAGATTTGCGACAACAAAATGCCGATGTTATTCGATGATAAGGAGTGTTATATCCTGAAGCCGGGATTCAAGGTTCCCGAGGATCAAATTCTATTTCGTGCAAAACGAAACGGGAATATGTACGCCTTAGATATGTCTGCTGCAAGGCCGACTGGTTCAGTAGCGTGTTTCTTGGCAAAGGCTTCGGAAGATGACTCAACATTATGGCATAGGCGAATGGGACATGTGAACTTTCGAAACATGAACCGCCTTGTAAGAGGAAAACACGTGGTCGGTGTGCCGGAGAAGGAATTCATCCATACCGATACCTGTGTGGCATGTTTGAAAGGTAAACAGCGCAAGACGTCTCACAAGCCAAAGCCACCTGGAAGGACTACGGTAATTCTTCAACAACTCCATCTCGACCTTTTCGGGCCAGTGAATGTCTACAGTTTAGGGGGAAAGTCGTACTGCTTGGTTATTACCGACGATTACTCCAGATACTCGTGGGTGTTCTTCCTGAGAGAGAAGTCTGAGACAGCTGAGATCTTGAAGGATTTTGTAACGCGGATCGAGAATCGGTGCAAAGAGCGAGTTAAAGTCATCAGATCAGATAATGGGTCAGAGTTCAAGAATCAGACGTTTGATTCTTTTTGCAATGAAAAGGGCATATTTCGACAGTTCAGTTCACCGTACACGCCTCAACAAAATGGCGTCGCAGAACGGAAGAATAGAACAATCATTGAGTGTGCCAGAACTCTGCTTGCTGATTCCAACCTTAAATTGTCACTTTGGGCAGAAGCTGTGAATACAGCCTGCTATGTTCTAAATAGAACTCTCTTGGTTAAACATGCTAACAAGACGCCTTTCAAGCTGTTTTCAAAAGAAAAACCAAACTTAAAACGATTAAAACCGTTTGGATGCGCTTGTACTGTTTTAATCCAGTCGGAACAGTTAGCTAAATTTGCCCCTCGGGCGGATGAAGGCTATTTTGTTGGATACTCGATGAGCTCTCCAGCATTTCGAGTATTTAACAGAAGAACTCAAGTTATTCTTTAATCGTGCAACGTTACTTTTAACGAGCATGCTCAGAATACTAGAGATCCTGCTCCTGATAGCATGTATGACCTTGAGACTTTTTCTTCTACTTTTAACATGCTTGAGTCTGATGTTGCAGGTAATTTGTTAAATCAAGCTGAACAAGTGTTAGAGCATATTCCTATGCCACGATGTGTCTCGTGTATTGTATCTATGTAATGAGAGCAACTATGTGAGTCTAGCTAGGATACTGAGCGTACCACATGGTCCGCCGGACCAGTTGGTGCAGCGTATCATTTGATACGCTGGGTGGTACGCCAGTTAGTCTTAGTTACCTATAAATAGGTAGCATGTGTAGAGAGCATGAGCACGGATAGAGAACTTCAAGTCATATTCTACATTTCTGTGTGTGTGTTTCTGTGTGTATGCTCTCAAGGTTTCATCAATACAAATCTCATTTGTATTTACTTTTGATCTCGTTTTATCTCATTATCACGTGATTAGCAAACGATCCATCGCTCCATGGTTTTACAACAAGGAAATGAAGAAGTTCTTCCTTCTGTTGATATGTTTGCTCCAATTACTTCGTCTATCCTGAATTCCATCTATTCGGTTGATACTTCGACGATATCAAGGGGAGAACAGTCAACACCATCAACTGATGTCACTGAAGCGACTACAACAACTTCTTTACCTGTTCAGCCCTCAGTTCAGACTCTCGAGCCAGTAATTGTGGAGATAGAACCAGCACAAGCAACAACTGAGGCAGAAAACTTAGTTGGAAGTGAAGCTGAAACTCATGAGTCAGATTCAGATGACATATCTGAAATTGAAACTGGAGAGACCCCAGGCGACGATCTTCAAATTGGGAATCTAGAATCGTCTATTCCAGCACCTGCTGTTGAAGAGACTCGGATTCATAAGAATCATCCCACTAGTCAGATCATTGGTCCCGTTGATGTGCGTCTCACTAGGAGCAAAACTAAGGATCTGCACACATGTCTGTTTTCTTGTTTCATATCACAAGAAGAGCCTACTACTGTTGCTGCTGCCCTTCTTGATGAAAATTGGATTGATGCGATGCAAACAGAGCTTCTTCAGTTCAAACTGCTCAAGGTCTGGCATTTGGTGGACCCGCCAGAAGGTTTGGAACCCATCCCTGTCAAATGGAGTTTCAAGAACAAAAGAGATGACCGTGGAATCATTATAAGAAATAAAGCCCGATTAGTAGTAAAAGGGTATAAGCAAATCGATGGCATTGATTATGATGATGTCTATGCTCCAGTCGCTCGTCTAGAGGCAATCCGGATTTTCTTGGCGTATGCTGCGTCAATGAACATCACCGTCTATCAGTTGGACGTGAAAACCGCCTTTCTCTATGGTGAGCTCGACGAAGACGTGTACGTAGACCAACCTCCGGGGTTTGTGAACAAATCTTTTCCCAAGAAATGTTACAAACTGGATAAGGCTCTTTATGGTCTACACCAAGCCCCGAGAAAATGGTACGAGACAATATCAACTTATCTGCTGTCAAATGGTTACAAAAGGGGTGTCATTGATCAGACTCTTTTCATTCGTCATGTTGGAAAAGACAAGCTGTTAGTACAAGTGTACGTTGACGACATCATTTTTGCATCAACAGATGTTGCTCTCTGTCACGAATTTGAGGATCTGATGAAAAAGAAGTTTGAGATGAGTGCTATGGGTGAACTGACATTCTTTCTGGGAATTCAAGTGAAGCAAACACCGGATGGTATTTTAATCAGCCAAGGGAAGTATGTCAAAGAAATCCTGAAGAAATTTGGTTTCAATGATTCTAAGGGTTTTTCTACACCCGTCGTTACGCGTCATAGACTTAATCTGGATCCGGAAGGTATTTGTGTGGATGAGCATCTCTACAGGTCAATGATAGGTTCTCTCATGTATCTGACAGCCAGCCGTCCCGACATCATGTATGGAGTGTGTCTATGTTCCCGATTCCAATGCAAGCCAAAAGAATCGCACTTACTAGCTGTGAAAAAGATTTTTTGATACTTGAGGTCCAATTCAAACAGAGGACTTTGGTATCCTAAAGACCCATCCTTCGATCTTCGAGCCTTCTCAGATAGTGACTATGTTGGTTGTGAACTCAATCGTAAGTCGACAACGGGAGGAGCTCAGTTCTTGGGAAACCGGTTAGTTTCATGGAAATGCAAGAAGCAGACAACAGTGTCAGTCTCAACGGCTGAAGCGGAATACATTGCTGCCGCATCGTGCTGCTCTCAAGTGCTTTGGATTCAGAATCAGCTTCTGGATTACGGTTTGAACTTCATGGGTACCCCTATTCATATAGATAATACTGCTGCTGTTTCTATTGTTAAAAATCCTATTCAGCATTCTAAAACTAAGCACATAGAGATTAGATATCATTTCATTAGGGATTGTGCCGAGAAGAAGCTAGTCACTTTAGTCCATGTTAGCTCCGATGACTAGTTAGCAGACCTATTCACAAAACCCTTTAATATGTCTAGGTTTAACTTTCTGGTTAGTGCAGTAGGCATGATAAACTATGACTAAGCTTTCTCCATTCTCTAGTATGTTAGTATCTTAACTTTATAGGTTTAGCTGCTTAGAAGTATTATCTCTGTTTTTTTTGTTACAAATTTTACTTTTATCTGCTTTTTGACTCATTTTATCTTTTGACCCTGATTTGACCTAAACTTTCTGTTTGTGGTTGTCTAGTGTCAATTTTTGTCTGTCTTCAAAGATCAAAAGGATTTTTCTTGATTACTTATGTTTTTGTGACTGTCTTCCGTTCCTGCTTTGGTGAAGATAAATCAAAACCATTAAAAATAGTGTTATTTCTGTCTTCAAATAAGTGTTTTTGAACTCAAGTCAACAAGACTTTTGAGGTTAGACAAAAACAATGAAAAATCAATCTTTTTGGTCTGTGGTCGGACAATATGTTTAAGAACATGATATAATTCTGGTCTTGTCGATCTAACCATAGGATAAGATCCAATCGATCGGTAATTCTATCATTTGATGTGTCGGTAGGCTCAACATACTAAGAAGTAGACAACTCTCTGTGATTACACACTAATTTCATTGAGAAATATGGACCACGGAAGTTTAAACAGTCACATATTCTTTAAATTAGCCCGACTCAGTAGTCTTAGTAAGAAAACTCTAATCACACATCCTTTGTTTCTTCAGTATTAAGTTGACTTATTTCAAAACCAAGCACATCATTTGTCCAAATTCCTAAATGTATTATTAGATACAAAGGACATTTGATGGCGCTCAATGAGACTCATCTGCTGAGGAAACTCTGACCTTGAGTTCTCATCCGCCATAAAATAATGCTAAGACACATCTGCTGAGGAAACTCTGACCTTGTGTTCTTACGCGTTCATTCCATCAAATAAAGTGAGAGGTCATCTGCTGACGAAACTCTGACCTTGACGCTCTCACACCGCAAAACATCACTTTTATAGTCATGAAAGAAGGGATATCATGATTTCATGTCTATATCCATGAAATAAGTCACTTAACACTAAAGAAAAGGGGGAAAGATTACTTTTAAATGTGTGATTGAATCTGAAAAGCTACTTGACGTTAGGTAGAATACTGTTAACTTCCAACCAAATAAGGACCCCACAAAATATTTCTCTGAATCGGACTAAAACATGATAAAAATCACATCACATGAGAAAAGTTTAAAATTACCATGTTTGAGCTTAAGTGGTCAACAATACCGACAATCTGACTTAGGTTACCTGATATGAAAGGTGAATTGATTTATAAGTGTTATTGATTACGTAAATGATCGGTTTGATTCTAAACATGTCTGACCACGACCATACAAAAATATGTGAATTCTCTAAGCCAATGTGCTTAAAATTTCCAAGTTTGGTGAAAAATTGACCAACTTGTGCTTAAAATAATTTGGAATTGGTTTGAAATGAACCAACTTGAAAAATTGGAAATCTTGAGTTCGGGTGGAAAATTGACCCAACTCGGTTGAGAATGAAAATTTTAAGTTTGGATAGGTTTTGGACCAATGAAAGTCAAATTTAGGTACTAGGTGGGTCATTATCAAATTTATTGAAATCGACAAGTACTTGTCTTAATAAATTCAAATTTATCTTCCCAGTAGGTTACTGGTAACAGGCATGCATTTCAGTGTTATTTTTTGGTTAAATTTGCAAGATTTAAAATTTTTGGTTAGATCATCAAATCTTTGAATTTTTCTTAAGTTCTGCTCTTAGCGTACTTGACTTATGCCTTAGCGAACTTCTTCCTAGGATAAGTCCGCTAAGAACAGTTAATTGATTTTATCACAAGTTTTCCCTTAGCGAACTTGGTTGATGTCTTGTAAATTTATTTCATATATTTCTTTAAGTCCGCTAAGAACAAAGTGTTCTTAGCGAACTTGTTTTTATTATTTTCTCTTTTAGTTGAGAAGTCCGCTAAGTTGATTTTATCCTTAGCGAACTTCTCCTGAATTTGTCTTATTTTTCTTTAAGTGTTGATGAAGTACGCTAAGATGGTTTATGCCTTAGCGAACTTCTCCACTTTCATATAAAGTCTTATGAGGCTAAACTGTTCTTAGCGAACTTGTTTATGCCTTAGCGGACTTCTTTGGTTTATTAGAAATTTTTCAAGTTACAAGTTCTGTTTTGGCCTTAGCGTACTTGTTTAGCCCTAGCGAACTTCCTAGCTTAGTGAACTTCTTTTAGGCTTAGCGTACTTGTTTTAGCCTTAGCGAACTTCTTAAGCTTAGCGAACTTCATTTAGGCTTAGCGTACTTGTCTTTGGCCTTAGCGAACTTGTTCTCTCTTTAGCGTACTTCTTTAAGTCTGATTCTTCTTAGCGGACTTGGAGAATGGCTTAGCGAACTTGTTTAAAATATTGTGATATTTGTAAGTCCGCTAAACCCTACCCTATTTAAGGAGAACTCGTTCACTGTTTTTATTCACGCTTTCAAAATTCACTCTCACCCGCTCTCAAAACTCTCAAACCGACGACTCACTTCCACCACTGTTCGATCAAAATCCTCGTATTCTCTCTCAAATCTGTTGGTATAATTGCAATTAGGGTTGATTCACACACTCTCCTTGCATCCTCAGGTTCGTTTTCACGATTATTTAGGTTGATTTTGGTTTCGTTGATGATGATTGAGCCGTAGGTTCGTTTTTCACTTTTTAGGGTTCTGATACTTTAATTTGATGCATATTACAGATTTGTTACATCTTTACTTGATCCTAGTTCTCATGTGCTCAAGTTAAAGGTATGTGATGTAAATCTCACTTTTATAATTTTGAATCCGAGAAAGTTGAATTACAGGGGAGTGTTTGAATGTGCTTTTGAGCTTAAAATTCCTTTGAGTGTTTAATAACAGTTGCTTGTTATTGTATACTTGTTAATCAGTCCGAACCCAAATGGTAGTTTAGATTGATAACATTTAGAAGGTTATGATCCTCTGTTATTTAAATGCTTAGGAACTTTAGTTTTATTTTAAATTGTCACTTTTGGAACTTTGGTCTGTTAATTATAACTCAATATGTCTACTAACTCAATTTTGTTTGTATACCTGTGAGTTTGTTATTTAGCAACTTTGAAGTTTCAATTGTTTTCTCTTATGATTGGATTGACTATATAAATTCCACAATTGTATTGAAATTATCTAGTCTTTAATCAAAAGTTTGTTATGCTTTATTTTTTTTACAACTGCTGATAATTGTTGATTAGATTAGTAACTTATCAGTCAATGGTTTAAGTTTAATGTTTCTCAATTTATGCCTTGATATGCCTATATCTTTCTGTGTTTGTCAAAAATTTAGAAGTCTAACATAACTTGTTTGATCACAAAACAGAATTTCTTACTGTTGAGAGATTGATCAAGAGCATTACATCTTTTTCATTGATCTTAGCAAACCATAGATAATCAAAAAGGTATGTTGTTCTATCAAACGGCAATGTGAGTTAAGACTCAGTTTTGGCTACACAGGGGCAATCATTAACTTATTTTAGTTTGTATGATGCTTATTTGAATTCTAATATAAATTGCTTGATCCCAGCAGACATCTCACTGAGTCATTGAGAAATTCAATTCATCTTATATTAGATCTTAGTCATCATTAGATCTTCAGAAAGGTATGTGTTTCTCAATACAAGCTTTAATGTTATTAATCAGGTAATGCATCATCTTATTGAATTATCTGCTATTATATGTCTCTCTCTGTGTAAATTGACAACCAATTGAGCCTAACACTGGTGGTTTAGACTGGTTAAGATCCACATGGATCTGAAACAGGTCAATAACTCAGGTGGAAGGATCTTGGACACAGTTAACACTAAGATAGACATAATTGAATGTCTTGACCTAACTAAGTTAAATTGATCATATCTGTGGCAAAATAAGAGCATTTATACATAGGATGTGATCTATGATGCCTCTAAGGTTCATATGAACTATCTTAGGTATTTAAGCTCTGTATGGACACTCATTTGGTCATTTTGACTTTAATAAGTCAAATCTTGCATGAAATTGTTTTTATGTGACTTTTGTGACTGTATTAGCTTAAATGTGAATTTGGTGATTTGGGTACGTGATTGTTTGGTCCACACATGCTTATATTTGTGTGTTAGGATTAAATGTAACATGTGTCAGTCCCATCTAATCTGTTAAACTTAATCAATCACAGTCTGTCCTTTAAATAATCATATTGAAGCTATTGACCCATTATGACTTCTCACTTGCTTATGAGTGTTTATATGACTTTGTTGCATCTAGACAATCCTTGTTAATGTTGACATTTGATTTACCTTTTTCTTGATTTTCATCTCTAAGTATTGTGAATTTACATTTGAATTCATTCTGTACTTAGCATACTTGAATTTACTCCTTAGCGTACTTCTTGTTCTGCTTAGCGTACTCAATTTGCTCTTAGCAAACTTGTACCACTGCTTAGCGAACTTGTTTAAGTTTCTAGCGTACTTGTTCTCCTCTTAGCGAACTTGTACCACTGCTTAGCAAACTTGTTTGAGTTCCTAGCGTACTTGTTCATCTCTTAGCGAACTTGTTGAGTTTAGCGAACTTGTTTGTACTGCTTAAAGGACTTGAGTCAATTTACTGAATGTTTATATTTCCAATTCACTAGGATTGCTCTAAATGTTTGACATGTCACTGTTTCACTTATTGCATGCATCTGATTGGTCTTTGATAGTTTGTCTTACATTTGAAGTGTTGTTTTAACAAAATTTGTTTCTTGTCTAAATCATAAGACTTCAATTAAAGGAGTTCACAAGTTCGGGTGGAACCAAGTCCCAATGTGACTTTCCCTGAACTGACTTGGCAGACTGGGATATCACAACTTCTAGATGTTGATCCCAGATTGTCAAGATCACCTTTGGTTGATGTCTCTGACTGCAGTTGAGACCAAGTAGTAGAATTTTGCTTGAAATTCTCCTTGACTTTTCAACAAATCAGATTTTTGTTAACTCTATCTCTTGTGGGTCACTTTTTCAATACTCATGCAAAATCTTTCATTTAAAGTCAATATTGTTGGAGATTTAGATCTGGCTCCTTGTTTTCCAGATTTTCTTTACACACTTGTTAATATTCAAGGTCACCTGGTATTTATAATTGTTAACATAAATTCATGTTGTATCTATCCATTATGAGGCAAATGCACTGTGTGATTCATCCTTGTAACTTTGATATTCAAAATGAAAAGCTCAGTCACTATCACGAGTCTAGTGTGACATGACATTCATTAAGTGTCAAATTGATATAATCCTGTTGATCTACATGTGCAGATGCCTCCCAGACAAGAGTTAACTTATGGAAGATTACACAATGGAGTATGTGTTTTCAACAAATTCTGGGAAGATGCTGATGAGCTAGCTATTGACCTCATCGTGCAATCAACTTGGGCTACTGCAATGATCATCAACCCAACCATCTACAAGATCCATATTGAATCATTCTGGAATACAGCTCAATCTGTTGAACTTGATGATGGATCCAGTTTGATCAGGGCTAGTATTTTGAACACTGATGTGGAGATAACCGAGGAGAAAATCAGAACAACTCTGGGATTACAGGATGCTGATTTACCTAAATCCTTTCCTAGGGAAGAATGGCAAACTACCATCATGAACATGGGTTATTCTGGCGTGTTACTCCCTAACGTCAGCAACAAAATAAAGAAGACTCTATTTCCAGCAAACTGGAGGTTTTTGATAAATTTCTTCACTGCCGCTTTCTCTCACAGAAAGGCTGCTCCTGATGATTTCGTTGAAGAAACCGCATGTGCTCTACACGGATTTATCTCAGGACAGGGTTTCAATCTATCCCATCAACTTCTAAGATGGATGATTGCTAACTTACACCCAACTGGAAGGGCAGTAAAGTTCTTTTTGTACCCAAGATTCATTCAGGCTATCTTAGATAGATATTATCCTAATTTGCCGAAGCAAGGTGATGTGTTCAGAACAAGCTCAATGAACTCCGGTTCATACAGCAAATTTCAGCAAGGTAAGTACCAAGGTGCTCCTGTACCTTTCTTTCCTGAGATGATTGCTCGATTAGCTCCCGTTAATGCCGAAGGAGATGTCCACATGGGTGAAGCTGCAGTGGAAGCACAACCAGAATCTTCTGAAGCGGCTCAAGTTCATTCTACATTGGACTTGAATGCCCCAGTTATGCCTGACCCTGCTGCTACTACTGAAGACCTTGGGAATCTCCAGGGTGATAATGTTGATGCATCTGAGCATGCTGAACCGCTTAGTCCAGTGAATGTGATATCTTCAGAAGCTGAGGAAGGCAATGACACAGATAATGACGCATCTGACTCCTCAAGCTCAGATGAAACTCCTGACCAAGCTGAAGCTATTCATCCAAGGAAAAGACAGAGGACTGGAGAATCTTCCAGGGCCTCTATGACACAACCATCATCGTCAGATGACAGCTATAAACCTTCAGAGGATGACTTTGATGAAGATGAGACTTCAGTATCTCTTGATCAAGCAGATCTATCATATGATCTACAAGATGAACCTGAAAGCCCTCCAAAGTCTCCTCCTACTATTCTATCTAATCAGATGACAAGAATTGCTGATGAAGGAAATCAATCTTCTGAATTAATTACTATTAGAGCTAAGAGAAGCAAGTCCTGCACTGAAAAACTTCAAGTTAGAAGAAAGCCAGGCTCCTCAAACGAGTATGAAATTGTTGGTTCATCTGGAGCTCAACCTGAATCGACCTTTGCAACTGCTTCTGTCTCTCCATCTTCTATGATTCAATCTGAAAGGGTTAATTTGGAACCGAGATCTCTAGAAGTTATTGCAGAAGCCGCTGTCGCCACTACTGAAGCCACTGTTACTGTCTCCTCAAGCACGACATCTTCTGAATCTGAAAGGGTATTGGAACTCCAAGCTGAAGTGTCAAATCTACAGAGTCAGAATGATCATCTCAACTGTTCTCTACAAGTGGCAAACCAGAAAATCTCTGAGCAGTCACATGTAATTGCTGAACAAGCTGCTGAGATCCAAAGGCTTAAGGAGCTGTTGGCCAAATCAAAAGAAGTAACCCAGCTCAGTGACAAACCTGACAGTGGTAATGCTGGTAATAAAGGTTCTGAGCACCCAGAAGAACAACCGTCAACTCATCAAGGAACTGATAGTGCTAATTTTCCATCTGGTAAAGAATCTAAAGGAGATCTTGACTCCACAAGTTCCTTAAATGATAGTGACTTCGATGTTGATGATGATACAGTATTTGAAGGAAATGAGCCTAGCATGACTGATGATGAAGAATCATTTGTGAACAGTCTACTTCATGATGAGCCAGTTGATGAAATCCTGGACTCACTCAAGAAGCTGGCTCCATTGCCAGAGAACTTGAAGCTGCCAAGGTTTGCACCGGCACTCAAAGCCATTGAAGAGTCATCCAGTTCGGAACCAGTAGAATCGGAGTTAGATAACTCTCTTCAACTTGCAATCGTACCTTCTGGTCAAGATGCCACTATTTCATCATCTGCTATTGTCCCTGTAAATGAAGGTGTCCGTAGATTTCACGTCGACTCGACCTTCTTGGACTTTTCCATGGCGGACTTTCGTGAGTATTATGCTGAAAAGTTATACACGAGAAGAAATTCATGTGGGATACTCATTGAAACCATTGAAGATGATAGTGAAGCAACCTATGAAGAGTTTCCTTACACGGTAGATTTCAGTGATGTGGAAGATATGAATGAGCTGGAACAAAGGCTAAATGTTCTAGTCAATCAAGCTAACCCACTGAACTACATTGATTTGGATTTGATTGAAAGTGAAGATGAAGAAGATGAAATTCCTATTCCTACTCCAATTCAAGTCAAAATGGAGGTAGATGATGGAGTGTTTGTGAATGTCACTCTGCCAACTGGTATGCCAACTGATGAAACCCCTGCTCTTGACTCTTCTCCACATGTTACCGGCTCTATTCCTGAAGATGCTGAAGTTATTAATCTTGAAGAAGCTGCTACTCCAACCATCTCTCAAGCTAATCCTGATGTTTCTACTGAACAAGCTCCAAATGTTCAGATCTATTTAGCTCCTTTCCATCCTTCCTTCCTTCCCATGTTTCCTGATGAAAACGTGACTACGGTAACTCAGGAACCTTCTGTCTCTGAACAACCTGGTCCCTCAGCCACAGACAAAGGAAAAAGGATTCTTACACAAGAAGAAGTTGAAGCCGAAGAGTTAAGAAAGGAAGCTGAAAGAGACCGATCACGTAGAGCTCTTATTGCAGAAACACTAGAAGAAGAAAATAGATTGGCCAGAGAAAGGGAGGAAGCTTTAAAGAGATATGAATCTGATCATCCTCCAGCTGTTGTTTATGGAAAGGGTTCAAATTCTTTACCTGAAAAATCAGCACCATCCAACGACAAAGAGCCGACCATCCGCATCGTCACTAATCTTGAAGGAACAGACGTTGATGTGGATGATGTGTCAGAAACTGCTCAGATGGTGAGGACTCTTATGAAAGACAGAATTCCTCTGGAATATCTTCTTAAACTTACCGATCTTGAGCTAACCAAGTTGTATACTGACGAAGAGAGATTGAATTCTAATCTCCCTCGTGTTGATGAAGCTGAGAAAATTCCTGAATCTCTGGTTGATCCTCTGTCAGATCCATTTGTTGATTCTGACAAAACATTTGATTTTGCACCGATCCGAGATCGTCTTTCTGATCTTGTTCTTGACATGGGTAAATCATTTATTCCTGATGATCCTGCTGAAGATTTACCTGATCCAGACTCTGTTGAATACATCATTGCTACCACTAACAGAATGTCTTTTGAAGACCTCCGAAACTATCTCAGATTCAAAAATGTTGAGAGAAAGTCTTGGATTCGCAAGAGGACCAAAGGCCTCCGTGAGTTCGTGACTGAGTATAGGAAGACTGAGAGGTTAGCAAAGTTGGAGCAGATCAGACTAAAGGAACAGGAAAAAGCTGAAGCAATAAACAGGAACAAAAATCCACCCATTTATGATGACTGGGTGAGAATGGCTCCAAATTCTAAGGCGATGCTGAGATTCACTGCCAAGAACTTTAGAAAGATGCCAGCCAACCCCAATGTTAATCATGGAATGAAGATTCTGGGTTGGAAATATGATGAAGCCTTCGATGCTTTTATTATGAAGAGACGAAATGGATACGTTCAATTCTTTGCTGACTTCAAAGCTCTTACAAGCCTCTTCTCATGGGAATTGAAGCAGCTCAAATACCTGGACTTGGTAAACCATACAAAACACAGTAAAGGTATTAGAGCTGAACATCTGATCAAATCAGCCTATGATGACAAAAGGTTCAATCTGAATCCTGAAGAAGAAAGAAGAGCTCAGATAGCCGAAGAAAAGAAGCGACTCCGTGCACCACATAAAGGTATCTTCAAGAACATCGGTGATAAGATCAATGTCAAATGGATCCCAGGGAATCAGAAGAAATTCCCCATTATCAGCTGGTATTACAACGGGATGACACATGAGTTGGTGATTGAAAGGGAAGGTGCTGAGTCAATCAGATTGTTTGCTGCCATTGAGCTAAGAATGTTGTCAAGATCTTACATCAAGCTCATCTATTACCAGAAGATGTGGACCATCCCTACTCAGCTTAGACTATACGAATGCTACGATGCTAACTATTTCCTGATGTTTCTAAACTGGTGGTGCAATCAGCTTGCTGGCATTGGTAGGTACAAGCTTGACGAAGAGATGCTGAGAACTGCAAGCTGCTGGTTGATGGAAGAAAATGGGTCAAGTGTGGTTCTTGACAAGGCAAAAAGATTAGTCGAGTTTAACAACTACAATGACCTGAAGAAACTGGTATGGCAAGACCTCTGGAGGCTCTATGATCTGGGGATTCATGTCCTTTCAGACAAACACAAAGAAGCTGCTAGAGAAAACTGGAGGTTCCTGCTCAAGTTGATCGGTCAAGATGGGTGAAGCTCGAGAGGTTTGCATTGCCAACATGGGTGGAAATTGTTAGAACTTAATTATGTTGGCAACACAAACTATTTATCCTTTTGGTGTTTATTTGTAATTTTACTTTGGTTTGTACTTAACTTTGATTATGTACCTTGTTATCTTTGATTATGTTTATGTATGATGTTCTTGACTAAGTGTTAGCGTACTTGTATTTCTCCTTAGCGAACTTCTTGTATATTGAACTTAGCGGACTTGATTAACTCTTAGCGAACTTGTCATTGTACTTAGCGTACTTGTTTGTTATCTGTACTAGCGAACTTGATTTGTTCCTAGCGAACTTAAACTGTTCCTAGCGTACTTAAGTTGTGCTTAGCGTACTTGTTAGCAGACTTGTTTGTGTCTAGCGAACTTGTTAGCGGACTTGTTAATGCTTAGCGAACTTCTTAGCGAACTTGTTTAATTCTTAGCGCACTTCTTTATATGCTTAGCGTACTTCATATTCTATTAGAATATTTTGCTGAATTCTAGGTAATGATTGGTTGTTGTCAAACATTCTATTTGTCCCAGGCTCTCTTGTAGTATAAATACCAAAGTGAAAACCCTAATACGTGTTCCTCCTGGTCATTTTCTACAAGAGAGCCTTTGTGTGTGTGTTCTTGGTGTATTTTGTGTGTGTTCTTGAGCTTTAGAGATCTATGGGGTAAAATCAACCAAGATTGATCATCACACTTGTTTTCCGCACCTGTGTGATGAATCAAATGAGAACATTGTGCTCAAATCAGGTCCTAACATGCGCCCGACTCGAAAACGAAGCACTCGTAGCCCGAGCCAAAGCCACAGCCCGAGCCGCAGCCCGAGCCGCCGCCGCAGCCGATGTCACCTCCGCGCCGCTGTGCGACCGCCGATCGGTGGTCCTCGCGCTGCCGGCGCAGCCGAGGCCACCACGTCCGGTTCCCTCGTCATGGCCTGCAGCCTTGTACCCGCCGGCCACCGCCACCGTGTCACCTCCGGTCACCGGTGATGAGATCATCGTAGGGACTGTTCCGGTCGCCATCCCGATGGAGAAAGTTTTGTCACCACCACCGGTGGTATCTCTAGCACCGCCGCCGCCACTACCGCCTCCACCGCCTATGGCCGCCGCCGCCGCCGTTGATGACCTGTCTCGCAGATTCGAGTCAGACATCTCAGTTCTTTCTAGCGCGAGCCCGTTGAATCCGGGTGTCTCGAGCGATTGCTCGGATCCTGCCAAGGTATATCTAAATTGTTAGATACTTAATTTAATTATTTATTTATTTATTTAATTTATATAAATATTTTTCTGTGTTTGTCGTGCACGGTGATTGATCCTGTTACAGTTGCGTCCGCGTGTTTAAATCGTTTTCGCTGCTAAATTAATCTAGTATTAATTTAATTATTAAATCGGTTTTAATAAAAATTAAAATCGGTAACCCGGATCCCACTGTAAAACCCAACAGTTTTCGCATGTTCTGGACATAGACGCGGCGTATAATACCAACGTCTACAAATGCCATACGTTCAGATGGTGGGCGTGAGCTCCACCAGTGTGTCATTTTTGGTCTTTAGCACCTTCGTATAAAATCCCCCTCAAACTCTCAGAAAATGCCGACAAATCCTTATCCGCCTCTGTATAAAACTCGACCGCAACAGCAAACTACGTGTCACACCCCCAAAAATCCACGTGTGAAATACCACTGTAGGGAGCGACAGAGCGTGACAAACCAGGATCTTCGTCCATTAGTCACACCAAAAGACCAATAATTAATAAAAACATTTCATATTTCATTAAAATATAAATTTAGAGTTTTACAGATGCGGAAGCGTAAATACAATAAAAGTATTTAAATAAAAACATCGTCGCCTAAGGTGGCGTGACTCGTCCAAAGACGCTAAAGGTGTTTCAAAGACTCATGCATGCATACTCGTGATACTCAAACATCCGTAACTTGAGAAATAACATGCTAAAAAGTGTCAACACAAAGGTTGGTGAGTTCACAGGTTTGTCAGTTCAGAAAGAGTTCCAGTTTAATGTAAATCGACTGTTCAACAACAGTTCAAGTTCATGTTCAAGTTTAGTTAAAATCCAGATAATATATCAATAGCTAACTAGGCTATTTTCAAGAAATCTGTGCACGTTTGACTAGGTAAACTAGTTATCCAGTTACTGAAGCTCGACAAGTTCAATTGTGCCTCATTAAGACTAAGAAGTATATTACACCCATTCGATAATTGATCGTCCCAGCACGACTTACCCGGGTGGGCTGTCACACCCAGTAGATCTACTAAATAAATTGCCGCTAATGTCACATTGACAGTAACTCTAAAAGTGAGGACTTTATCATAAGTGTGCCACTATCATTCAGGTGATATAGTTATCTAATACTTCAAGTGTTTGCATGTTAATCTCCCCCAACAGGATTTAAAATAGTAAAATGGGGCCGTGAAACTCACCTTTGGGTGCACAACCAAAATTCCAGTGAAACAGTATAGTGAAAAGCAACTAGCACGTCTTGTATAGGCTACCAAACACCTAACGAGCATACATGCACATAAGTGTGTGTTCAAACAAGGGCGACTAAGTCTAGACCAATGGTGAAATATGAATAATGTCGATTACAACATGACGGAGATTATTAACTCCAAAATAAGTCGAGGATGACACATAGCCGAAATCATGATGATTACGAAAGTCGACAAAAAGTATATTAGTAACTACTAATATATGTCCATGAAATCGTAAATTAAAACATCCTGAGAAAATATGTATGATTCAAATCATTTCTACCAATTATGGTAATCCTCCAATTTTAGCAACTTGGGAACTTTCTGAGTTGTTCCTATTTCCTTATCATAACTCATCATGAGTTGCATTGAAGTTTGAGCAAATGTAAATGCTTGATAATCGCTCATTTTGAAATTTTGATATTCGATTCCAAAATTTCAAATGCAAAAATGAAGGTCTTAGAAACGGACTTTGAAAGTCAAATCTGAAGTAACAATGTAGATCTTGTTGAGACGGTCATTTTGACTGCTTTATTTGTCTCGTAACTTGTAGGTCCGAAAACAACAACCGTTCACGATATTCTATCAATCACGAGTGCGGAATCCAAGTGAGATAGTATCTGAAGGGAACTCGAAGATAATATGTATTATCTCAGGGGAAGTCCTTAGCTGAGGGGAATTTATCAGCTAAGGGGAAGTCTTTAGAGGTCTTGGGTTCAGGGGAAGTTTTATAGAAAACCCGTAATCTATATTAGGGTTTTTGGTTAAAATTATGTTAATTTGAATCAACTGAACAGATGATAATTACCTTCTAACCCAAAGACCAGTCATCAAATGTCTGGTGGAGTATATTTTTTAATATTACAAGCCTCATAATCTAGCCTCTACAATCTTCCCCTAGGCTTGCCGGTATGTTTGTCCGCTTTAAACTCAAACCCGTTTAATCCCAACCGAATGCGTCATGTTTAATCCCAACCGAATGCGTCATGCTTAATATTGTAGGTCCAGAAAATCTACCAAGTCACGATATTGATATCACAAACGAGGGTGGAATCCTCGTTAGTGATTGATTCGAGAAGAAAGTAGATGAAAGAGACTTGATAAACAATAAAGATCAAATCTTGAATGAAACACACTACCTCTTTAGCAATTCACAGTTGATCGTAAACAACAAGAAATTTGGAAATCGTAATCAAAAGCCTCTGCAATCATAAACATTAAGGGTTTATATAGTACCCATTACAAAGCCCTAAAATGGATCATAAACCCATAAGCCCAAAACGTAAACTTTAAAAACCGGCCCACATGGCCCAAATGTAATCTATCTAAGCCCAATAACTAGAAAGCCCACATCTAATGTTCATACCTCTATATATAGCCCAACAATCTTCCCCTAGGCATGAACCATTAGACCGTCTACGGCAGCAGCAAATCAAATCTGAACGTATTCTGCACATTGCTTGACCACCACTCATTTGCTATAATCCGGTTTGCTGTTCTATGGAAGATCCCCACCCGTATAGCATTTTCTAGATCGTTCTCATCTCCGAGAATAGGTTGGGAGGCGAGGAGCTTGATATCTCTTTCACCAAACCTCAGCAGGTCAACCGGATCGTAGAAGCGAAACTGTCTCATCTTCTTGCAAAGTACCACCGCTTCATGCGTTGTTGGATCATAAAACCAACAGTCAAAGTTTTTGACTAAGGTACCATCTTCAATTTCATCCAACAGGTTTATTACTCTTGTGCATTTGGTGGGTGGTCGCCTTGCTTCACCTATTGGATCGTCAGTTACTAGGTCAATTCCAGTTTCAACCCATCTTACCTGCTTCAGTTCGAAGTTCACAAAATTTTCCACCAAGTGGCTCAACAGATTGTTCCGAACTAGGTCTCCTTCTGAGCTACTCCATCTGTTTATGTATGGAGCTCTCAATAGGCTTCTAATCTCAGGCTCAGTCCAGGAGTGAAATTGGGCTCGAGTTCTGTAATATTCCACTGGACTGTAGCCATCACGGATTACAGCAAACAGCATCTTCTCTGAGTCATAATGCCAGCACAGAATTGCTTCACGACTCCCCCTTTTGTCAATAGAACTTTCACCAACATCAATGGTGTATTGAGTGGGGGTTGGTCCTTGAAAGAACTCCTTGAACTAGTTGTCATGACCTTCTGGCGCTTTAGATATGACTCTTCCACTTCTAGCATAGTCTGACATTACAAAGGTGTCATCTCCTTCATCTTCTTGTGAAGCACGTGTACCCTGAACTCCTTGAGATGAGCTTTGGCCATGATCACCAGAAGATTTTGTCTCTACAACTCCTTTCAATTCAGTATGCTTCTTCTTTAGATCCATTAAAGCTTCATACAGGAACTTGAACCTTAGTTTGTTGGAAGCTTCATTCTCTTTTAGGGTCTTGTTTTCTGACCTCAGTGCTTTTATCTCATTTTCACGTGCTCTGTTTTGAGACAGAAGAAAATTTATTTGAGGGTCAGCACTCAAGCTCATTTCTATTAGAAGATCAGCAGCTTGAAATGGGCGGAAACTTGGAATAACTGTTGGCGGCAGACTTGTCCCAGTAGAGACACTCACTTTAACAGGGCTGGGTACTACAAAGGTGTTATCAACCTCCAGAAATTGCCTTTCTTCATGAACAGGGCTACGTTCATTCAGAAGAGGACTTTCACTCTGAACCTGGGCAGGTTGATCTTCAACATTCTGATCCGTTGTTTCTTCTTGAACATTTTGACTTTGAGAACTGGACCCTGCTGGATGGACCATCAACAGACTTGAGCTAGTCTTTGTAAAATTGAACCTGATACTTCTTGGATTTGTCCTCTTCCTGTGAGATGGTTCACGAAAAGGGACAGGCTCTTCAAGCATCTCATTCACATTAAACTGAGTATCCAACTCTTGAGGGATTGAGTCACCGCTAGAAGACGAGTTCAGGGCATCCCTTGATCTTTTAAGATTGATTGGTTCTAAATCCCCATAGATGTCATCATCCACATTCTCTTGATCAGCGAAGATGTCGTCCATCACGTTTTCTTCATCAGAAGGTATAACTTCTGTTTGCTCCAGAACATCTACAGCAACAGGTGCTGTCACATCGTGATCTTCAGCAACAGATACATTTACAGTCGGCACATCTGGTTCAGGTTCAGCCTCTTGATCTGACTCAATCACCTGCTCTCTAGAAACTTCAGGAAATGCACCCCTTTTGACTCATGCAATCCTTCCCTCAAAACTGTTCTTTCCTCTTCTATCTTGTGTCTGCAGGCCAAACACTCCACTATCCATCACCTTAACATCCAATTTTTCTATCCTCTCTTCAATCATAGGATATTTCTCCATCACCACCATTTGCACGAATCTTGGTGTCATCAGGAACTGTTCTCGGGCACTCAGATCAGCATTTCCTATCCAGTCTAGTAGCATCATCTTTGAGAAGTTGAAGTTCCAGTCTAAGGCCAATGCGACAAAAGCAGTTCCATGCAGTTTGTTAAGCTGATCGAAGCTAGTTCTCTTTCCCAGAAAGGATTTCTACATATAGTGAGCCAGGCACCTCCAGTAGTGCGGCAACAACTTCTTGAAGATGGGCGGGAACTTTTCTTCATACCCTAAAGATTGAGCACCCTCTAAGACAGTAGCCTTGGAATATTCAATTGGATCTGTAGCTCTGTCATTAATGTTCAGTCCTTTTCTGATGTCTTCTTCAAGTATCACTATCTGCCTGTTCTGAATTGTTACAGTGATCCTTGTCTTATCATCACTTGCTCTAGCAGTTCCCCAGAACTCCCTTACAAGCTGCTCATCAATTAGGACGTTTGTTCTAAGAGCGTGATTAATCTTGCAGACGTTCATCCCGGCCACCAATGAATAAAATAATTGCATATGCTTCTCTGGTGGGTCTTCAAGATATGCTGGGATGCAGTGATCTCTTTCAAACTGAATCTCCTCATCAAGCATGTCGTCTTCCATCTGAGAAAGACAAGACAAATGTATTAGACTTGTTCATCAAAGCTTAATTATGTTTGCCAACAGTATCTTGAAGTTCAATTGATTAACACATTTAACTTGATAATTTCTAAAAATCTCAATTTAAACGTTCAAGATAAATATTTGATTTTGAAGCACAAATTGACAAACACATTCTTTAAAATCAACACATTCAATTTTATCCTAAAACGATTAGGTTCAATAAGATTCAAAACCTATTAGGTGTTTATGATTTAATTAAAAGAATCAAGTGTATTTGCGATCTACTATTCATGTTCACGGTCCACAAAATGGGTTTACGATCCAGTAACGGGTTCACGATCGGGTCAATCTTTGTCCAATCGGAACAACCCTAGGCCCGATCGTAAATGGGTTTACTATTCATGTTCCAGTCGTAAACATCGCTAACAACCCTAGGCCCGATCGTAAATGCTGAGAATCGTAATCACTGGTTCATAAACTTGGATCGTGAACAACGATCACAATCTCGGATCGTAAACAAAGGTCGGAAACCCGAAAGGTCGTCTTCAGCCTCTCGAGGATCGTAAACGTCGAGACCGCCATTTTCAGACCTGCAACAAGCTCGTAAACACATCAAAACACAACATACTTGCGAAACAACCAACTATGACTACCTTTATCAATTAAAAACCACAATTTCGGCTTCTAATCATGAGAAATCGACTCAAAACACGAAGAACAGCAAGTTGAGCGACCGAGAGGTTAAACAAATAAAAAATCGGTGATAAGCTGACAAATCCGAGAAGAAACAGTCGATTGAGGGTTGTTCTATGGACGGATAGTGATTGCGAGAGTGATGGTGTGCACGGTTTACACAGAGGATGGCCGGAGAAGGCTTGGATCAGTTTTCTGGCGACTGTTACGGTGGTTAGGGTTTCGAGCGGCGGAAACGGAAACGCAGAGGAGGAGAATCGTAAATGAGATATGAGATCGGAAATGGAGTCTTTTATATTTTAAAAAATTTCCATTTGGGCCCCTTTAAAATTCAAAGACATTTTAAAATCCTCCTAAACCTCATAAATATGTTAATTCTCTTAACAAATATTAATTTAGAGAAAATTTGAGAATTCACGAAGCTTCCCCTCAGATTCAAACCCGAGTATCTGATCTTGATCATAAAAAAATAATGAAAAATTTAAACAATTAAAGACTTGAAAGATAAGATAAACCATAAAACAATTAAAACCTAATTACAGAAATTTAAAATTTACTTGCCTCGAAGCTGATGTAAATTCATGGATCAAACCAGACAAATCTTTAACTGAGGAACCCTTTTCAGCTTCCGTTACTCGACGCTCTAGACAATTGCCCAAAATTTTTGGAACCATATAAACTCACATCAAGTTAAAAAAAAAATTTAAGTGCTTAAATGAGGTACATAATTACCGTCATGTTTAATAGTCCCCACACCTAATCGTTCATAGCAAAACCTACCCAACCTCAGAGTTTATTGAGGATTCAGAAACCCCCAACTTGAGGAACCATGCACCACTGTTATGACTACCACATATTCTTAATTATCAGTTGGTGATCAGGTCGGCCGCATAAGCACGCAGAGAAGACCAAACACAATAATTTTACGAATTTTTTTTATCAACATTTTTTTATTTTTCTTTTTCTTTTCATTTTCCTTTTCTTTTTATTATTTTTTTATTTTTCTGTGGTGATCTCATAATTAGCAGAAACATGGCGTGTGAGAAAGTGAATACTAGGTGAATACCACTCTCAACCCGTTTTTGCTGGGACTCAGTCTTTTAAACTATGTAAACCAGGATGGAAAACTAAACATATATAGAAGTTAAGTTTACTGCACTTACATGGATGATCATAGTTTTTGATTTTTTGATTTGCTTACTGAACATCATCTTTGAGTCGTCTTTCACTTCTGCCTTACACGTGTCAGTCTCCGATTGTCTTGGAAATTTATATCACTTCCTACCAACTCAAGACAAACAAAAGACATCATAAAAACCTCAAACAGATATTTTTTTAGATCTTATATTTCTTCCCCTGTTTTTATGAGGCTTTTGAAATAAAGACACCTTTTTTTTTTAATTAATTTTCTTAAAAGATATTTACAAGAAATTTTGATCAGATCATTCCTCGAAGGCAATCATCCTTAGGCCTTCGACACACATTTCAAAATTGGGATGAGGGAGGGGTTTTGTGAAGATATCAGACGCATCTTGGTCTGTGCTCACCTTTTGGAGCTGAATTAACTCCCGATCATAACAATCACGAATAAAATTTACCTTGATATCTATGTGCTTTGTTTTTGAGTGATGAGCAGGGTTTTTCACAATTTCTAGAGCAGCAGCGTTATCACAAAAGATAGGAGTGTTAACAAATTCCATACCGTAATCAGTGAGCTGATTTTGTATCCATACTACCTGTGAGCATCCAACGGATGCTGCCACATATTCAGCTTCTGCAGTTGACTTCGAGACGGTATGCTGCTTTTTGCTCTGCCAAGAAATGAGTCTGTCTCCCAGATACTGACATCCACCAGTTGTTGATTTCCTGTCAAGATCACTACCTCCATAATCACTGTCAGTAAATGCAAACAATTGGAAATCAGTGTTCTTTGGGTACCAAAGTCCAAGCCTAGGCCTGCCCTTCAGATACCTAAAGATACGTTTAACAGCAATTAAATGTGAAAGTTTAGGATTAGCCTGATAGCGGGCACACAGACACACTACATGCATAATATCTGGCCTGCTTGCTGTCAAATACATAAGTGATCCAATCGTCGAGCGATACATGAATTCACTCACTGGCTCCCCATCTGCATCTGCTGTCAGTAGAGGTCGGGATGCCATGGGAGTTGAGATTGGCTTGGAATCTTGCATTTTGAATTTTTCTAGAATCTCATTCACATATTTTGCTTGGTGAATAAGAATCCCAGATTCATCCTGTTTCACTTGCAAGGCTAGGAAGAAGCTCATCTCTCCTTGATCACTCATTTCAAATTTCTTTCTCATTATCTCTTCAAACTCAGTGCATAATACTTCGTTTGTTGACCCATAGATGATGTCATCTACATAAACCTGCACCATGATGATATCATCCTTCACTCTCTTTCTAAACAAAGTCTGATCAACCACTCCTCTTGAGTATCCATTCTCCACCAGATGAGTTGATAGTGTCTCATACCACGTGCGTGGAGCTTGATGTAGTCCATACAAAGCTTTATCCAGAAGATACACATGATCTGGATGCTCCTCATCTATGAATCCTGGTGGTTGATTCACATATACTTCCTCATTCATTTCTGCATATAAAAATGCCATCTTAACATCTATCAAACAGTGACCCAAATGATGGAAAACATTTGAAAACTTGAACCCTTCAAACAGTGACCCATAATTAAAAATCCAATCTGGTCCACTCCCTGCATCTGTAGGATTGTCTTCAAGCCAGTCTACGTTAAATGCCTCAATGATTAAACTGGTGGTTTTGTTGTAGACATGATAAGCACTATTTGCCGAATACCCCACAAAATAACACTCATCAGCCTTAGCTTCGAATTTCCCCACATTGGACTAAATCAGAACCGTGCATGGACACCCGAATGTCTTGAAATATCCCACCGTTGGCTTCTCTTTATAAACAATCTCATACGGAGTCTTCTCATGACGCTTGTTTAAAAGAACACGATTCTGCACGTAACAAGCCGTATTGACTGCTTCAGCCCAGAAAAAGATTGGCAATTTAGCTTCACACATCATTATTCTTGCTGCTTCAATGAGTGTCTTGTTTCTTCTCTCAGCGACTCCATTCTGTTACGGAGTGTAGGGTACACTGAACTGTCTCTCTATCCCCTTCTCTCCACAGAACATATTTAACTCAACATTTTTAAATTTTGTTCCGTTGTCCGTTCTAATACCCTTGACCTTCTTGTTCAGCTGATTCTCTATAAGCGTGACAAACTGTTTCACTAAGATTGGAGTTTCATACTTGTTTGATAAAAAGAAGACCCAAGTGAATCGTGAGTAGTCATCCACAATCACGAGACAGTAAGAGAATTTGCTGATGCTTTGTACTTGCATTGGCCCAAATAAATCCATATGAAGAAGTTGTAACACGGATGACATTGAATTTGCTATCTTCGGACGGTGCGACAACTTGTGCTTCTTCCCCTTCGCACAAGCCACACATTTTTCTACAGTAGAGAAATCTTTAATAGGCAGCTTTCTGACATGTTCTCCCTTTGAAAGCTTGGTCAAATTCTTCATGTTAGCATGCCCCAGACGCCTATGCCATAGTAGAGCTAAGTTCTCATTTTGTTTGGATATAAGACAGGCTACTTCTGAGGTTGGAGGTTGACCCATATTAAGCTGATAAGAATTTGCTCTTCTCGTAGTACGCATCAAGATGCACTCCTCTGGAATTTTGACACCAGGCTTGAGTATGATGCATTCCTTGCGGTTGAGCAAGACAGAATATTCCCTATCACAAATTTGTGACACACTGAGCAAACTGTGAGATAATTCCTCCACATAGTGCACATCAGAGAATGTCAAACTTCCACTTCTAACTACTCCTTTCTTGCTTATTCTTCCACCTACACCACCTGCAAATGATATGTTAGGACAAGTTTCTGTGTGTGGTCGTTACTGTACGAATAGAATAGATTGAATGTATAGGGTTTATTGTATATGGTGATGTCAACATATCAACCAGCGTACCAGTTGGTACGCCGGACCAACTGGTCCGGCGGACCATATGGTACGCCAGCTGGTTTCCTATAAATAGGATTGGTATGTTGATCATCTCTAAGTTTGTTCATTTCATTCTGTGTGGTCTGTGTGAGAGAGAGAGGAGGTTCTGTCCAAACCTCCTCCAGAGCTTAATTGATGTATACTCTCTCGGTATTGTAATCATTTGACTATAATTGAATGACAAACTTCCGTCTCTATCATTCTATGATCTGGAAACGATCCATATACGGTTTTACAACTGGTATCAGAGCCGTTGGTTCAATTTCCAGATCTTGTTCTTGAGTTTTTGAAGTTTTTGAGACGTTAAAATGGCTGATTAGGTGTGATTCAGTGTCGTTTTGCTTGATTTTTGTTCAAACGAACCTTCCTGAATCATTTTCGCACCTAACAGTGGTGTTTGATTGAAGAAATTCGACAACATTTTGAATCTGGAGTGAAATTTCAAAATTTCACGTTTTTGAGGTCTGGTCCGCTGCTGGTCCGCAGCTCATCCGCCAGGCAATCTTCAACCGCCGGATCAATTGATTCATCCGCCGGATCAGATGGTCAGGAAGACAATCTTCAACGTGGTCCGGAGCAGTTTCAGCGTATCACATCTGGTCCGCCGTACCACATCTGGTCCGCCGTACCAAATCTGATCCGCCGTACCATATCTGGTCCGCACCTGGTCCGCCGGTACGAGTCTGATCCGCTGGTAAAGTTGGTCCGGATTTTGGTCCGCTGATAATTATTTGGTCCGCTGAAGCTTCTGATCCGCCGCAGATTTTCGGATGAATTTTTAGTGAAGCAATTTTGTTCAGAAAAAATTTTTTCGCGCTGACCTGGCAGCACGGCCCCAGCCAGGGGCTCTGCCCCTTGGACCCCGCCAGGGGCTGCCGCCCCTTGGACCCCGCTTCTCGGGGGCGCTGCCCCCGAACCCCCGTTAATCAGTAATCAACATCTGGGGGTTGTTTTCGGGTATGGGGAGAGGTCGTGGGAATTTCAATGATTTAAATCAGTTATCGAGTTTACCCTTGATTCGATAGCTGTGGGTTATTATGATTGAAGATTTACCAGATTCCGATGCTTATCAAGAATTAGTCGTCGAATTTCTGAAAAAGATGTTTGTGGGTATTCATTGTTCGTGATGATGGACAGAGATTCATGAACACTTGTTTCTGATGATGGACAGAGATTCAGAGACATGGATATGATTACTTACAAAACTGAAGAAAATATGTGATTCCATTGCAAGCTACTTGAAAAACACACATTGCTTGCTGGGTTGGAATCGAGAATTGAATATGTCACTTGTTTAGGGGGAAATTGAGACCCTTATTGAAAAAGTGAATATTCAAAAGCAATCAATTCGGGGATGATGGTGATTTTTGATCTTCATGGAAAGGTGGTGTATTCTGATGTTCGTGCAAACCGATATGTCAAAGTTTTCGATTATGGTTTGGAACTCTCTAATCAAATGCCCGATACATTGTTAAGTCATGAAGTTGACGTTATAGCCTTTGATTGTTGATATATTGGGATGGATTTCATTCTGAGGGGGAATTTCTATGATTGAAGATGCTGATCGTGTCTGTTTTCATCAAGATCAGAATGTATTACAATTCGGTGAAGATTGAAGATTTCTGTCAAAATGTAGTGATGTTTAAGAGATCTTAAACAATTGCCGAGAACGACTAATAAAGTGAACCGTTATCTTTTGCCTGATGTGGAAGTGTTTGAAGCGAGGGGGAACTTTATTGGTTGTGGTGACTGTACAAGATTCTGAACTGTGTCCTGCATACCTGATGTTTCGGTCAAGGGGAGTTTGCTGAAGATAGAGGCGTCTGCAGCAGACTGACTGAAGATTGCTTGAAGTTAAAGATTTACATTCGACAGTAACGTCCAAGGGGGAATTTGTTAGGACAAGTTTCTGTGTGTGGTCGTTACTGTACGAATAGAATAGATTGAATGTATAGGGTTTATTGTATATGGTGATGTCAACATATCAACCAGCGTACCAGTTGGTACGCCGGACCAACTGGTCCGGCGGACCATATGGTACGCCAGCTGGTTTCCTATAAATAGGATTGGTATGTTGATCATCTCTAAGTTTGTTCATTTCATTCTGTGTGGTCTGTGTGAGAGAGAGAGGAGGTTCTGTCCAAACCTCCTCCAGAGCTTAATTGATGTATACTCTCTCGGTATTGTAATCATTTGACTATAATTGAATGACAAACTTCCGTCTCTATCATTCTATGATCTGGAAACGATCCATATACGGTTTTACATGATACACCTCCGCCATTGAAGTCTTCCACATCTTCCAAAAGGGATAAGTCTCCGGTCATATGTTGGGAGCAACCGCTATCAACGTACCAGAGATTGTTGATAGATCTTCTTGGCTGTCCCTACACAAATCAGAGATCAGTGAGATTTAGGTACCCATGCCATAACAGATCTGGGCACACCTTTGGAATCAATGTAATTAACTAATTAGAGGGTCATTTCTGGCTTTGATTCAGGTACATTCACATTTTGAATGTTGACTTTTGGTTTCCAGGTGGTGTTTTTCTGTGGTCCCAACACATTTGGTGAGTTCTTGACTGACACAGGTTTCTTTTATGGTGATGTGGCTTTTTTACCAGATGGCTGTTTAACAGGTGTCCACTCAAGTTTCAATTTTGTGTAAACAAGTTGTTTTGTTTGAGTGACATCTTTTTGTTTTAAAACCTGTTGCTCAACCTTTGCTTTGCCATTAGGTTTATTAACTCTTTTGACTTTAGCCATTTATTTCTCAACAAATTCTGGTTTATCTTATCATTTCTTTTGTAAACTCCTTTAGGTACACATGTGGGTTTTGGATTTTTAGCTACATTCCATGTTTCAACAACAGGCTTTGTCACTGGTGCCTTTGTGTTTGAAACCTTAGACTGTTGAGTCTTCGTTGGTTCCAAACACTCCTTCCCCTGAGACAAAGCTTGTTGCTTTTGCTTTTGATTTTCTCCTGTCATCATTTTCTCCAACATACTAGTCCGTGGGTTTTGCGGATAGTATGGTTGAAATGGTCTATTCACACAATTAGCAGCAAAGTGTCCTGGTTTTCCACATTGAAAGCAGTTAATGAGTCTAGGCCCATTGACATGACTACAGAGGTATGAACGTCTTGGGTAAGACGACTTCCATTCTGGCTTATCATCCCATTTGTGTATAACATGTTTTGTGGCTTTTTCTGGTTGTGTGATTAAACAAAATTGTTCTGATTTAGACTTATTTGTTCTATTGAAAGTCGACACAACCTGGGGATAAGCAACAAAATCTTTGGGCTTAGTCTCACGACCAACTTTAGTGTTAGGCACGCGAATTTTAAAACCATTAACTTTTTCATTGGAATCAGAAAGATGTTTTTACAACAAAGATACAACTAATTGTTTTGACTTGGACGTATCAAGTTCTGACACAGATGCCAGAACATCGTCCTTGGGTAAATCAGACATTAAACTACTAGACACATGCCATTCATTGACTTTTAAACATTCAGCATCCTCGCCAGACACATCTTCAATACCTACTTCACCTGCACATGAAACAAACCCTTCAGCGGGTTCAACACTATTGTTTAATGATTCCTGGGACGGACCCGATTTACTTATGGATGCCATTGTTTCGTTCTGATTACCCAACCCATAGATCATTTCAAATTTCTTTCTCATTATCTCTTCAAACTCAGTGCATAATACTTCATTTGTTGACCCATAGATGATGTCATCTACATAAACCTGCACCATGATGATATCATCCTTCACTCTCTTTCTAAACAAAGTCTGATCAACCACTCCTCTTGAGTATCCATTCTCCACTAGATGAGTTGATAGTGTCTCATACCACGTGCGTGGAGCTTGATGTAGTCGATACAAAGCTTTATCCAGAAGATACACATGATCTGGATGCTCCTCATCTATGAATCCTGGTGGTTGAGTCACATATACTTCCTCATTCATTTCTGCATATAAAAATGCCGTCTTAACATCCATCTGGTATTTCACAATGTCTAGTTTCTGAGCTTTTACCTTCTCCTCATTCTTTTGCCATCTACCCTTAAAAGAACTCCTCTCGCATTTTATCTCAAACAATTCTATCTCATAATTTTTACAAATGTCTAAGTCCAGGAATTATACGAGCACAAGTGGGATTAGGACATACCTTGATGTTATCAACCTCAGCAGCAAAGGCTTCCTTGTGTTCCACCAGAATCTCTTCAGGTTTCTCATCAGTTACAACAAATGCATGCTCTTCCTCATCATCCCTTTCCATAGCAGCAATCATTGCATGTGACAGGCTAAACTCTTTCATCTGAGGAGTCCAGTCATATCCACCTCCTTCCTGTACAACCAAAGCACTTGACTCTGCCTTTCCTTTGTTATCACCTGCTTTCCTTTCTTCTGTTCTTTCTCTCCTCGGCTTGGTGCACTCTCTTGCGAAATGCCCGTACTCGTCAAAGTTGTAGCACCTCAGCTTGCTCTTGTCAAACCCCATCCTAATCTTATCTTGATACTTCAACACATTTCTCCCAGTCTTCGCCATGAACTTCTTTGCTCTGAAAACCGCCATTGCCATCTGCCAAGAGACATCTAACATCTCTACATCTTCAGAATTTATATGGTTCAGCTCCCCCGACAGCATCTCAGTAGGCACTAAAGTTCCTGCCATAAGAGCATGATAGTTGTTCATAAATCCCATTCCGAGGGCAAAGTTAGGATCATTTGTTGCATCAGGGTTGAAACCTCCACTTGCACTTGATTGAGGTTGTGTCACAAAAGCAGTTGACTTTGTGACAGAGCTCGGTCCACTCCCAGTTGACTTTCCATCTTGCTTAGAATCCATTTCTTCTGACAACAGTGCTTGGTTCAATTTTCCCGCCAAACTAAGAGAGCTTATATGGTTCAATTCTCTCTGCTTGTCATCAATAAGTTTTGAATTCAGTTTGTTGATCATCTCATCAAGAGATAGCTCACTCAGCTTGTTGTTGTCCTTAATGATGGAGATGTTGGTATTCCAGGATTTGGGCAAGCTATTCAGCAGTTTCAGATTCTTATCTTCCTGATCTGGTTCAACATTGTAGCTTGACATTTCTGCCATCAGAGACAGGAACCTTTGCACCTGTGCTTCAAAGGATTCTCCTTGAATGTGTTTGAAGAGATTAAACTTCTGCTTTAACATTTGCCTACGGCTTGCTTTTATGTCTGGATTTCCTTCATATGCTACTACCAAAGCATTCCAGAGTTGCTTTGCAGTCTTGCAGTGCTTAAATCCTTGTGCAATATCAGGTGTTAGAGCCATAGTCATAATAGCAAACGCCCTCTCAACTTTGTTGCATCTTTCCCAATCATCATCATCAAACTCGTCTACCTTTTTAGCCTTCCCCGCATTAACTCCTTCTGCATGTGTAGGCGTGTATGGCCCATGAATTATTGCTCTCCGTAGTCTTAGATCAACACTCTTCAAGTGGTTTTCAAACCTATATTTCCACTCCAGAAAATTATCCGCCGATGTGAGTCTTGGTGGACGAGTGATGGATCCAATCTCAAAATCCAATTTCTGATACATACTCGGTTCGAAATCCGTAATGTAAGCTTAGGAAAACTTAACAACAAAAGTCCAAAAGTCCAAACTGTGAGATTACGATCGTAAATGCCTGATTACGATCGAGAACACCTGATTACGATCGAACAGAATCGTAAACTCCTAATTACGATAAGAGGTGACAACGGGTCGTAAACCAATGAATCGTAAACACCGATTCCGATAAGAGCAAATCGTAAACTCCGATTACGATGAATGTTTCCGGTGAAAAATGTCGTAAACCCCGATTACGATCAAGTACAATCGTAAACACCAATTCTCCGGATCGTAAACTGATAAAAATCCAATCTTTATGACGTAAACAGTTTTCCGATGAAGATCTTCAAACAAACCAGTCGTAAACACATAAACCAACCCAGAAAATAGTCGTAAACTCACAAGAACAGCAGCAACACCAATCGTAAACCCTCCAGCAGCTTCAAGCCTTCAAAAAAACTCGAACCTTTTCCAGAAAATACTCGAATCCAATACCGTGAGAGGCTCGAATCAGTGATTCTTGGCTCTGATACCAATTGTAGGTCTGAAAACAACAACCGTTCACGATATTCTATCAATCACGAGTGCGGAATCCAAGTGATTGATTGATTCAAGATAAGAGATGAGAAGAATACTAGAAAACGATTAATATAAATGATAAAAACCTGATCTTTGCACACAAGACGAACTTGTCGGGTACAAAATAGAAAATCGTAAACTATCTTATATGTCTCTTGATTACGATTACGATCGTAAAAACCTTGAGGCTCCTCTCAGAGTCGTAATCGGCAACGCACAACTAGGAGAACCATTGGGGTTTATATAGGCACCCCAATGGGTTTACTATTGGGCCTCTTGAGTCATAAACCCAATAGTAAACTCAAGCCCAACCATAAACTAGCCTACATACAATAACCAAACTAGTCTACTAAACTAGTGAAACCCTCTAAGCCCATCCCAACATATTTAATATTACAAGCCTCATAATCTAGCCTCTACATAACTCTTAACAGAACAAGGGTTACGCCAGTTTTAGTAATCGTCACTATTCTGCCAGCATACCAATCAACGGACCAATTTGTATGTTGGTTGAAGATTGCCTAGCTTACCAATCAGCGGACCATATGGTATGTTGGTTGAAGATTGCCTAGTGGACCAATTCGTATGTTGTAACTGCTTCGTACCAATGTTGAAGATTGCCAAGCATACCAAGCAGCAGACCAATCAGCATACCAACAAATTTATCGAGCGGACCAACACACTCATCCAGCGAACCAACAGATTCAACCGGCGTACCAAACTAAATTTTTGGATTTTCACGAATATGAAGGTTTGAATTGTAATTTGCAGCAGTAAGCAACGAAAACACACTAGGAATGTTTAGAAATCAAATTGGACAACATAAACACTCAGAATTGAGAAAAATTGATGAAAAACGACCAAAAACCCACTCTCTCTCACTAGGAAACTCAGATTTGATCAAAACACAGTAGTAGAGCAACTTAGATTGCTCTGATACCTCTTGAAAGTACACAGACGGATCTTACTACTGCATGATTCGATCAATACTATCAACACAAATGTAAATAAATCTTTGCTTTATTAATTTCACTAAGATGGTTACAATGAACTCTAGAGAGAAACACCTTAGAATACACACAGTTAAGATGACTTAATGACCAGTAGTTCTAAGCTCTCTCTAACAAAAAGTAATTATAGTGACCAACTTACTAACCAGCATACCAACCAGCATACAAATTGGTAAACTGCAGCATACCATCAAACTTACCAATTGGTACGCTGCCCTTGGTAAGTTGACACTAAGACTCACAAACACGCTCTAATCTATATACAATACAGGAGACAATTTGTAGCATAGGATTATGCTCTAACACAAGATTTTTGGCGCCGTTTCCAGGGACACAAAACGAGGACTTTTGAGAAAAATCTAAGTTGATGGTTTAGCCTATGTAAATATGTACCATAGTTTTTTCTTCTTTTCTTAAGAAATTTTGGATTTCAAAATCCAAAGATTCTTAAGATTTTCAAACTTTTTACTTTTTTTTTCATAGAATGTACATCAGCCTAAGCAGTGTCTTGATCACACACCACTTAGACTGATTTTCCCTTTTTTTATACTCCCAAAGTTCTGGTTTGTAAGTTCATGAGCGGCGGATTGTCTACTCGATCAATAGTAAAAAGTCTAATTTGAGTATGTAAAATGAACACAAAGAGTAAATACAATGTGGAATTGTATTATTAAACAATCACAGAGCACACACAGAAGACTGGACCAAGAAGTTATGAAACTAAACAAGACAAAGCTGTTTATAGTGAAACCCTACTGTCCGAACTGGGGCTCAGCCGAATTGCCACTTCGGGTCACTTCAGCTCCCAGTTTATGTCAGTTCGGACACAGCCTATCATGAAAATTTTTCTTGTTCTTGATACTTCACATGACGACCAGAATAATGCTCTAACAAACTCCCCCTCGACGTGTGTAGTATCTGTGCCATAATAATGCTCTAACACAAGCATTTTGGCGCCGTTTCTCTATGATACACAACAGGATTTTGAATTTATGCAGGTAGTGACTTGTTCACAGTCAACTCCATATCCTTTGCTTGTATTCTTTGAACCAAATCATTGAAAGATAAACCCAGATACTCTTTATCATGAGTAATCATCATGACATAGTTTTCCCATTTTCTGGTAGTGCCTCCAATAATTTTTCTTTCAAACAACATCTTCTTTTGTAATACTCACCAAAATGATTTGACTCATCAAGTGTACAAATCTTGCAATCAGATTCGAAATTGATTCATTCTGATAATGTTTGAATCTATCAAATTTCTTCTTCAAAACATTTTTGTCGGCTTTTCTTATATTGATCATTCCCTTCACATCTCTTCGGCAAAGCATCCCATAAACCTTTCGATGTACCATAAGCAGAGAACTAATGTAACAAATCTTTAGGTAATTCCATTCTCAAAGTACCATAAGCCTTTTTCTTCGCTTGATATGCTTTCTTTTGTTCAGCATCAAATTTCCTCTGAAGAACTCGCTCTCCATACATATCCTTAGGATACTTGTATTGATCACTAAATGACAATCACATTTTGTAGAGACCTAGAAAATGAGGCTTTTGCATTAGATGATTTTGGGTTTGCTTAATATTTGTGGGCTAGAATATTAATGTAATTGGGCTAACTTTTGTAGGGTTTAAGTGGGTTTGGGTCCGATTGGTTTAGGTGGGCTTGGGGATTTCGAAAATCTCTAAGGAGATTGACTTGTTTACCAAGTCAATCTCACCTATATATAGTCCCATCTTTTCTAGTTTTAGGGTTGCTAGTGTTTTTGGTAAATTGGTGGTGATATCGAAATTCTCCAAGAATTTCGATCAAGGTGTAAGTTAGCAATCGGTGATTAATTCAAGTGTTCTTTCTTTCACGTTTCAATTGGTTTGTGTTTCCTAGTGCATTATACTTTTCGATTATTGATCATATTGTTTATACTTGAATCACCTAGCTAAAACGGATTCCGCACGGTTTTGCTAGTCTTTGATATCGCGTGAGGGTTAGTTTGATCCTTACAATTGGTATCAGATCCAAGAAACGCAAGTTTCGAGGCTCTCGCGATATCAGATTCAAGTTTTTGAGTACTAACGTTTTGAGTTTTGTGGTGATTTTCAGCTTTTAGCGCATTCGGAGGTGTTTTTGTGCAGGTTACCATTCAAGACAGAAGCTTTCTTGAAGCTTTGTTCGTGTTTCTGACACTTTTCGACCCTGCATTGTACTTTTCGATCAGCCAGTCTGATCGAAAAGCCGTTTCTGCCGATCCTTTTCGATCGAGAAAGCCCCACTTGTGGCTTTTCGATCAGATCATCTCAGTCGAGAAGTCCCCTAAGTGACTTTTCGACCAGCATTCCCAATCGAGAAGTCCCCTTTTGTGACTTCTCGATCAGTGTCCACGATCGAAAAGTCCCTCTGAGACTTTTCGATCCGCCCATCTCAGTCGAGAAGTCCCCTTGTGACTTCTCGATCAGCCTCTTTGATCGAAAAGTCCCCTGTGACTTTTCGATCCACTATTTTTTTTGATCGAAAAGTCCCCTTTGAGACTTTTCGATCCATCCCTCACTTTTCGATCGACTCAGACTTTTCGACCCTCAACCTTTCCGATCGAAAAGTACTTTTCGATCAGTACTTTCTGATCATAAACCACTTTTCGATCAAGCCTTTTCGACAGTAAACCCTTTTCGATTCAACTTACCCTTTGAAGCTATGGCCTTTGACATGTCGAGCTTGTCGAGTGCCACTCTGGAAATGGACTCTAAAATCGGAACATCTACCAGACCACCACATCTGATGTCTGGCAAGGATTTCATGAGCTGGAAGTATAGGTTTGTCAACTACGTCAATTATCATGATGCTAAGATCATGCGATCGATCGAAGTGGGAGACTTTGTCCCATCAACTCCAGGAGAACATGGTCAACCACCTGTTCCTAAAGCCAAATCTGAATGGGTTGATGATGAATGGGATAGGGTAGAACGAGATAGAAAGGCACTGGCTGCCCTGACCATGGTCTTATCCCCTGAAGTTGCTGAAGCTTTCAAAGAATACACCTCAGCTAAGACTCTGAGGGATGCCCTTATAGCTGCTTACGAGGGAAATGATGATATGAAAGAATCCCGCAAAGAGAATCTGAGGGAAATGTTCAATGAGTTTAACTATATCCCTGGTGAAAACATTGAGACTCCGCTTCAACGTTTCATCAAGATAGTCACTGGGATGAAGGATGCTGGAGTGACATATACTCAAGTGGAGGTCAACAGAAAGCTGGTTAACTCTCTTCCACCAAACTGGGACAGCACCATTGAACTGATTGAAAAGACTGTGGAAATGTCCACTTCGTCCCTAAATGAGCTCATGTCCACCATCAGAGCCTGATGTGCAAAAATCGATCTATAAAAATACTAATTTATCCTAGACCTAAACACACTAAATTAAAACCCAATTAACCTCAAACTAGACCGACTCAACAGGCAAGTGAACCTATCGGATGTAGAATAGCTATCGGCAGACCGGGGTCGAACCCTAGAGACACTAGACAGATAAAATTAACTATGAAAATTAAATTACTGATTAATTGATGAAAATTGGTTTTTTGTTTTGGAGAATTGATTAACTAATTAAATTAACTAAAATTAACTGATTAACTAAACTTACTAAAAATAGAAACTGCTAAAAATAGAAATTACTAAAAATGGAAAGCAAACCACTAACTCAAACCCTAGAGATGAAACCAGATATGAGAAATAACACTACCTAGGCCTAGAATCCTAATTGATACTCACGACTTCACTCGGTTGAAGAAAACTACGATGGAATCAGGATCTTCAAAGCAATCCTAAGAAAACCCTACTGGAACCCAAATCACTCTCCGGGTGTAACGCAATAGGCAATCCTAAGAACTGAATACGCACACTGATTGGGTTAAGTCACCTCCCAGCTTGTTCCTAACAGAAAATCTAGTACTCGATCGAATAAGTCACCTTCCAGCTTGTTCCTATCCCAACCACCTAATAGATGAGAGGAGTGGTTTCTATCTACCAAAATGACATGGAATAACAGAGGCGCTAATGTTACTAGGGAATCCCTCTCCCGAGGCAATTTGACCTAAAACCCTAACACAACCGACTACCCAATAGACCTATCACCTTCCGGCTTGTCTAAGTCTAGCTAAACGCAGAAATCAACCTATCAATCACAAGCAATTCCTATGGTGTTGGACGTCTCCTAACCATCTACTAATCACAAACACAAAGTAAGCAATCTAGCATGCAACCCTAAATTGAAAGACATTCAAAGAGTAACATGAGGAATATGCAAGCAATTCAAAGACTAAAATCTGTATTCATACGCATCAAATCAGAAAGATAGAAACTTCTACTAGATTAACAATCCATACATAAGAATTCTCAAACCAAGCAAGTCGAAATTATCAATTATTCATCAATTAGCCTAGGTAATGTAATTGGCTTAGCCAAGATGCATAAACATGTCCAGAATGTAATTGAAAACAGTAGGAATAATCATGAACAGATCTGGTCTATAAAAACGAACACGAAAATTTAAGTAGACAAGAACCCGGAAAGCGTTTTGATGATGAATTCTTCAATCCAAGGCTCCTAGATGCTTCCCTCTTGAGTTCCTGCTCCGAAATTCGTCTCCTAAGGCTCTGAGTCGCGGCTGATGTGTGTGTCTTCGACTGGAAACCCCGCATTGTATTTATAAGTGAAAAATTAGGGTTTCCCGGAATATTAGCCTCCAAGCGTATCGCTTAGAGGTTTCTTGATCAGCAGGCGATACGCCTAGACCTACTACGCGACAAAACAGTCGGGTCAACTTTTAATTCACCGCCTTTGACTTCCTCTCAGCAAGCGTATCGCTTGCAACTTCCTTGTCACTAGGCGATACGCCTAGTGCTTCAACTTCAGCATTTTTCTTTCTTCTTGATCTTCAATCTTTTCCAATGCTCGTTTCTCTTCGGAAATTGTACCAAAACTGCAATTTAGCTCCGAAACACACATTAAGACTCTAATAAACAAAAACAACTAAAAACCTATGAAAATGGACTCAAAAGACTCTAAAAACGACTTAAAAACATAAAGGAAAACCGATGTGTTTTGCAACACATCAAATATCCCCCCACTTAACCTTTTTTTGTCCACGAAAAAAAAACCTGCAAATGGAATCATAACCTGAGTAATTGGCTTCCAACCTTTTCAATTTCATCAATTTCAATTCTATCAATCTATTCACATCCCGGTAGCGATTATCGATATTTCGATCCCATTAAACCCAACACTAACCTTTAAGCCCCCAAGGTGTTTAAAAATTACCGGATATAGCTCAGTCTGCCTATGTGTCCCACTCTAGAAAGATCAAGTTCAACCTAATCCCAATTCATATTCGGTCCGAATAAAGGGTAATAAAGATATAACTTTTTGATTTTTCCCACCCCCCTTAAATCAGATACATATATGTCCAAAGAATGATGGAATTAGATGGAATGTGAAGTGCTTGAGCATTTATTTCTAAACTACCATATCGCTTCACCTCTTTTTTTTTTTTCCTTTTCTTCTCATTTTTCCAATTTTTTTTCTTCCTTCTTTCTTTTTTTTTTTATAATTGGTCACTTTTACCTAAAATTACCAACGGACATCATCAGAGGTACTCTTTCACAAGGTCTTACCCCCGAAATCATACATGAGTGTTTTGCCCGCGAGATCCGGAACATCATCAGAGGTACTTACCACGGGATACTATCCTTAGTTCGTACATGAGTATTTTGCCCCTTCACTCTAATTCATTAACCAATTATTACCTAGTATGCTCATTATGGAGAATGGGGCGCCGTTATTTCTCGGATTTGCTTTCGCAAAAAGATCATAACGTGCCAGGTATTCTAAGGACATAGAAGTATCTAGCCTAAAGGGGTCTCTTTCCTCCTAATCCTCAGTTTCAGTATTCCTATCACTCCTAAAATGGGAACCCACTAGCAGACTGATTAATTACATATTTATACAACAAATAAACACAATGGGATATTTAATCTTTACTGAGTTAGCCGGGCCTACCAATACATCATTAACCGGTAATGTTTTCAACTGTTAATTACATTTATCATTTAAGCACTTAATCAGACAACCAATCCTCAGGTTCTACCTATCATCTTCCATTTTAAACTGCAGATTTAATCAGAAATATTTTTTCAATTTTTCAATTTTTTTTATTTTTTTGGATTTTTTTTTTCAAAGCAAAACTCACACTTTAAACAAACTCACAAAAACTGACTCAACTAACGAGACACGACACGTAGTCTCCCCATCCCCACACTTGAAACTCACATTGTCCCTAATGTGAACTGGGAAACGACTCAAGCAAATAAAAGAAAACAAAACAGAAAAATAAAAGAATAAATACTGAAAAAAAAATAAAAGAACAGAAAAAAAAATGGAACAGACTCCCCTGATTGAATCGGCATGAATGAAAAGAATCTTGTTCCTCGCCCTCCAATTCGAACGCGATATCAGAATTTCGGTAACTCCAGAATTGCATCAAAAACGTCACGGACGAAAGCGGCGACTAACAAACCAAATTCTAACAACCACAGCAAACCAAAATCACAGCAGCATATATATATATCAAAACAAACCACCCAACCGGTTAACCCCGTACAAATTCCCAGATATCAGAATATTATAATATTAATACAGACCATGATAATAAAAACAAAAATAAAGAAAAAGTACAAGGATGTGAAATAACCGATCAACTGGCTGCTGCTGCCATCAATACTGCATCCAACCATCCCTACTCCTCCAGCATCATCATCAGAACCATCTGGCTCGTCATCTCCAGCCTCAGGCTCACGGAAGAAATCAGGCACCTCGAACCCCTAAGCAACATACAAACCTCTGATAGCCCTGTCCTGCAGATCCATCCTAAACATCATCTCATCCCTAAGCATCTCCAAAGTCAACGGCTCAGCTCTCGGCTGCCCTAACAGGCCTAGCAACCGGAGGCCTCTCAGACCTCTGCGGAATCCTCCTCCTCGCAGGGGCTCCAACCTCAACCCATCTCGGGGGATCATCAAACGGGCAAAAACCTGCCTTCCGCATGTCCAGTAAACTATACGGCAAAGTCGGTGGTCCAGCAGTCAAATGCGAAGGCCTATACCTATCTAAAACTCCCAAACGATCAGCCAACCTACCAATGTATGGACCCAGATCCAACCTCGCCTCCGGCCCACCCTTGCGGGGCCGGGCAACTGACTGAATGAAAACCATAGCGAGATTGGTCGGGTGTCTCTCCACCAACGACCTCAAACAAAACATATCCAACATGTTAATCTTCTCGGCCCCAGCACGTCTCCCAATCAATGAACACGCTAAAATCCTATGAACATACCGCAGAAACGGATCCCTAATCGCAGAAGCAACCAAACCAGCCGTGTACGGCGCATCAGATATCGTCTCCCAGAACGCTCGCAAGTGTCCATCAACAACATACAAATCCTTGGCCTTCTTGGCCGTCCCCCTCAAACTCCTCCTAAACTCCGATGTGGCGACCTCCTCCTGTGTATAAAAGCCTAAGGCTACAGCAAACTGAGGCACGCTCATCTCAAACAACCTCCTGCCGAGAGCAAATGAAACACAGACCGGAGAATCAAACTCCTTGATATCATACCTCCATGTCGAATGGAACTCCACGGTCAGCTCCCGGTACTGGGGTCCATCACAAGCTAAGACTCTCCTCCATCTCTCATCTAGCATCGCCTCTATCCTGGCTCTAGCAGCCATCCTATCCATCAGCTCCCAGTCGAATGTCCGGTGCTGAAGCAGGTCTAGGCGCATAAACGTCTCACATCTCTCACCCTCGTAGGTGCCCTGAAACTGCAGCAAAGTGTGATCCTCAATCCGGCGCTCCTCAACCGGCGGCAGCTCCTCCTCGTAGTTCGGTAAAACCTCGGCTGCTAAATACGGGATCCTCTGCCTGTGACGAATAACCTTTGTCGTTTTCTGCTTTTTCCGTGAACCACTGCCAGATGCCTCCATACCTGCAAAACAGATTTAACAGTGATATCCAAGCAACACACATCAAGCACAAACTATTTTTGGATTTTTGAAATTTTTTTTTTTATTTTTTTATTTTTTTTTTGTTTTAATTTTTTTTTTTTTGAAATAAACGAAAGACAAGAAAAAAAAAACGAAAACTAAACTAAAAAAAACAAATCGAGTTAAATAAACATAAACACAAAGAATTTTGAAAAAAATCGGGCATGACCCGTTCGTTTATCGAGCAAACCAGTTCTTCATGAAAACCTGTCAAAAATGTATAAATCCAACCCACAAACCCAGAGTTTCAGATTCCAACCATCCGATCTAATGATGAACCAATATCAATATCAATTAAACAAAATCCCTCGTATAATGATGATAAGTTCAAACCAAGCCCAACCAATAATCCGCCCACAACAACCCGAATAAATCAAGGCAATTAGCACCAAAGGCATACTCGTCCACCCCTTCGTAACCAAAAAAATTGATTTAAAGATCTAATGTGTAACATATCAAGCCCCAAATCCCATAGGTTGACCTAAATATTTACTGAGAAGCACAAAAAGGTAAGGCATAATCCCTAATCCGAACCTACATTCTACAAAACTAACTAATCCGAACATAAACTGACTTACTCGAAAGCAAACAATCTAAACAAATGCATCAGAAAATTAGAAATGGTTACCTGACTTCGCGAATTGCAAAAGATAATGGAATGTAAAAGTGTGACGGTGTCCGGTCGGCAGTAGCTACAGTGGCGGCAGCGGTGGCTGTCTGAGTGGGCAGTGGGGGCGGCGTCGAGGGTTACGAAGGTGCGTCGAGGGAGGTGGCGATGGGTTGCAGTGGATGTACGGCGGGTGAGGGTGTGGTCGTCGGAGGTGGAGGGCCGGCGCACAGGTGGTGGCGGTAGATGGAGGATGATGGTGGTTGTGGAAGTGGCGAGTGACGGGAATCGGTGGTGATGTAGGTGGAGGCGGCGCAAGGTGGTTGGGGTGATGGCTGTGGTCGTCGGAGGCGGAGGGCCGGCCACAGGTGGTGGCTGTCGGTGGAGGCGGATGGTGTAGGCGGAGGTGAGTGGTGGTAGTGGCGAGGGAGTTAGGGTTGGGTTTGGGGGTAAATGGGGACGACGGGTGGGTTTTTAACCGAGATATTTTTTTTCTCGGTCGGTCACCTGCAAGCGTATCGCTTGCAGGAAACAAACCCTGCAGGCGTATCGCTTGCAGGTCATTGACCTCCTTTTTGACCTCACTTCCAAGTGTATCGCTTGGAGTAATGCTCATCCCAGGCGTTACGCTTGGAACAAGATTTCCAGGGAATTTTTGAGATTTCCCATACTTAGTCAAATTTTTAATGTTTTCAAAAATTCTCATCACCCTGGAATTTCAAGCCCTGCAAATTTATACTAACCAATACATACCTGGGATTCCATTTCTGCATGAATTCGCTCTTCTGGACATCTTTAATTCCCTGAAACATCAAACAAACACACAAACGCAAAAAACCGAAAAACACGAAAAAACGAAAAACACAAACACACGAAAATAAAGAGAAAACACACAAGCAGCTACTAAAAAACTCTACAACTCGGATTTTCACCGAGTACTCTCCCCCTTGATTATTCAACCTCAATTTCGGGGAGAGCCAACATCTCCTCGTCTTTTTCTATCGGACCTCCAATGTAATACTTCAGACGATGACCATTGACCTTCCACGTTCTCCCATCAGCTTCAAGCTCCACTGTTCCATACGGGAACACTTCTTTCACCATGAACGGTCCACTCCAGCGGGACTTCAACTTACCTGGAAACAGTCTAAGACGCGAATCATATAATAACACTCTATCCCCACACTTAAACTCTTTCCTACCTTTCAACCGACTATCATGTAATGCTTTGGTTCTCTCTTTGTTACTCCAAGATCTCTCGTAAGCTTCATTCCTTAACTCCTCTACCTCATGGATTTGGAGAAACCGGTCTTTCGCGGATTTTGCTAAATCTATGTTAACCGCTCTAATTGCCCAATATGCCTTATGTTCAAGCTCGACCGGTAGATGACACGTTTTCCCATAAACCATCATAAAGGGCGTGGTTCCAATGGGTGTTTTGTAAGCAGTGCGAAAAGCCCATAACGCATCATCTAACTTATCGGACCAATCCTTGCGATTGCTTCCGACAGTTTTCTCCAAAATCCTCTTAACCCCTCTGTTAGCATTCTCCACTTGACCGCTCGTTTGTGGATGATAAGCGGTCGAAGTCCGATGATTCACTCCATATCTAGCTAACACCTTCTCCATTTGGGCATTGCAAAAATGCGTGCCCCTATCACTAATCAACACCTTAGGGGTTCCAAACCTACTAAACAGAATCCTCAAAAACCTCACAACCACTCGCGCATCATTAGTAGGCAAGGCTTGAGCCTCAACCCACTTAGAAACATAATCTATCGCAACGAGGATGTACCGATTCCCCCGGGATGCGGGGAATGGGCCCATGAAATCAATGCCCCATATGTCAAAAACTTCAACACTTTGGATAGGATGTTGAGGCATCTCATTCCGGGATGAGATGTTGCCTATACGCTGACAGGCGTCACATTTCTTCACAAACTCATGAGCATCCTTAAACAAAGTCGGCCAATAAAACCCTGAATCTAAAACTTTCCTAGCAGTATAAGATGGCCCAAAATGTCCACCCGATGGCCCCTCATGACAATGCCTAAGAATGTCTAACCCCTCCTCTCTACTCACGCATCTCCTAAACGAACCATCAACTCCTACACGAAACAAGTATGGAGCATCCCAAATGTAATTTCTAGAATCAGAAATGAACTTCTTTCTCTGTTGGGATGTCATACCATCCATCAGCATGTCATGTGCTAAATAATTCGCCATATCGGAAAACCATGGCATGCCTTGCTCCTCCGCACTCGTCAATCCAACAAATTCTCCACTCACTGTCATAGCACTCTCAAACGGGAAAGTGTCCCCGATGGCCTCCTCTCTCAGTTTCTCTCTCTCGGGGTCCTCAAGGCGCGACAGATGGTCGGCCGCTACGTTCTCCGCCCCCTTCTTATCCCTAATCTCAATATCAAACTCAGACAACAAAAGAATCCACCTAATCAAACGAGGTTTCGCGTCCTTCTTCGCAAACAAGTATCGCAATGCAGCATGGTCGGTGTAAACAATGGTTTTAGATAGAACGAGGTAAGAACAGAATTTGTCGAATGCGTAAACAACGGCGAGAAGCTCCTTTTCGGTGGTCGTGTAATTCTCCTGAGTGTTGTCTAAGGTCTTACTTGCGTAGTAAATGGGATGGAAGTGTTTCTCTTTACGTTGCCCTAAAACAGCCCCTACCGCAAAATCACTCGCGTCGCACATAAGCTCAAACGGTAAACTCCAATCGGGGGCTATCAAAATAGGCGCACTCACTAATCTCTCCTTCAGAAACTCAAACGCTTTCAGACAACTCTCATCAAACTCAAAATCCACATCCTTCTCTAAGAGACGGGTCATGGGTCTAGTGATTTTGGAAAAATCCTTAATGAACCTACGGTAGAACCCTGCGTGTCCTAGGAAACTCCTGACAGATTTGACATTAGTAGGCGGTGGAAGTTTGCTAATCGTCTCAATTTTGGCCCTATCGACCTCAATACCTGCACGAGAAATCTTATGACCTAAAACTATCCCCTCAGTGACCATGAAATGACATTTCTCCCAATTAAGCATCAGTTTGGTCTCTATGCACCTAGCCAACATCCTCTCTAAATTACCTAAGCACTGATCGAATGAACTCCCGAAAACAGAAAAGTCGTCCATAAACACCTCCATGGAGGTCTCGATCATATCCTGAAAAATGGCCACCATACACCTCTGAAATGTGGCCGGAGCGTTACACAGCCCGAATGGCATAAGGCGATACGCGAAGGTACCGTATGGGCATGTGAATGGGATGGAAATGTTTCTCTTTACGTTGCCCTAAAACAGCCCCTACCGCAAAATCACTCGCGTCGCACATAAGCTCAAACGGTAAACTCCAATCGGGGGCTATCAAAATAGGCGCACTCACTAATCTCTCCTTCAGAAACTCAAACACTTTCAGACAACTCTCATCAAACTCAAAATCCACATCCTTCTCTAAGAGACGGGTCATGGGTCTAGTGATTTTGGAAAAATCCTTAATGAACCTACGGTAGAACCCTGCGTGTCCTAGGAAACTCCTGACAGATTTGACATTAGTAGGCGGTGGAAGTTTGCTAATCGTCTCAATTTTGGCCCTATCGACCTCAATACCTGCACGAGAAATCTTATGACCTAAAACTATCCCCTCAGTGACCATGAAATGACATTTCTCCCAATTAAGCATCAGTTTGGTCTCTATGCACCTAGCCAACATCCTCTCTAAATTACCTAAGCACTGATCGAATGAACTCCCGAAAACAGAAAAGTCGTTCATAAACACCTCCATGGAGGTCTCGATCATATCCTGAAAAATGGCCACCATACACCTCTGAAATGTGGCCGGAGCGTTACACAGCCCGAATGGCATAAGGCGATACGCGAAGGTACCGTATGGGCATGTGAAGGTGGTTTTCTCCTGATCCTCGGGTGCTATAGGAATCTGGAAATAACCGGAAAACCCGTCGAGAAAACAGTAGTACTGCTGACCCGACAAACGCTCCAACATCTGATCGATAAATGGTAATGGGAAGTGGTCTTTCCTAGTGGCATTGTTAAGTCTACGGTAATCTATGCACACTCTCCATCCTGTGACAGTCCTACTCGGGATCAACTCATGTCTCTCATTCATCACTACTGTCATACCCCCCTTCTTGGGGACTACCTGGACCGGGCTAACCCATGTAGAATCAGAGATCGGATAAATCAGTCCCGCGTCCAGTAGTTTGAGAACCTCCTTCTTCACAACCTCCTGCATGTTTGGATTTAAACGCCTCTGAAGTTGGACTACAGGTTTATACTCATCCTCCATGAGTATGTGATGCGTGCAAAACAAAGGGCTTATGCCCTTGATATCGGACAATCTCCACGCAATCGCCTGCTTATGCGCTCGCAGAACCTGTATCAGCTTCACTTTCTCCTCCTCCGTCAAATGAGCAGAAATAATGACGGGTAATCGGGACTCACTATCCAAGAATGCATACTCCAGATGAGATGGTAACTCCTTAAGCTCTAAGACTGGTGGTTCCTCTACAGACGGTTTTTCTCCTAACTCCTCAGACTCACTAACCTCAAAAACCTCAGAACACTCCTCTGGTCTCTCAGTTGAGATATATTCCTGGTGAACATCATCATCAACCTCCCGGTCCTCACTCACCGGGGTCTCACTCGCAACAAGATCTGCTCCACAAATGTAGTCTAGACACCGATCCATATGGGAAATGAAAGTATCAATGAAGTAAACAGAATCGTCCTGACCTACAGAATATTTCATGGACTGCATGACATCGAATGTGATCGTCTCATCCCCTACACGAAGTGTAATCTTCCCGTCATAGACATCGATCAATGCCTTGGCGGTGCGCAAAAAGGGACGTCCTAGGATGAGTGGACATTTTTCATCTACCTCCATGTCCATGACCACAAAATCCACGGGGAAAACAAATTTATCAACCTTCACCAACAAGTTTTCCACAACTCCCCGTGGATATTTAACGGACCGATCCGCTAAGGAAATGCTCATGCGCGTTGGGGTCGGGTCTCCTAGGCCTAGCTTTTCGTAAATCGAATAAGGCATCAGATTGATGCTAGCGCCTAGATCCGCCAACGCGTGGTTCACAGTCGAGCTACCTAACAAGCACGGGATCGTGAAGATGCCCGGATCAGTCAGTTTCTCCGGTAGCTTGTTCTGGACCACCGCAGAACATCGTTCATCGAGAGTAACGGTCGAGATCGTCTCCAGCTTCTTCTTGTTGGATAGGAGATCCTTCAGAAATTTTGCATATTTGGGCATTTGCTGGAGCGCCTCAACGAACGGAAGATTTATTTTGAGTTGTTTGAACATGTCAAGAAACTGACCGTACTCTCTTGCATACTTCTGTTGGATGAGACGGGCGGGGTAGGGAACTCGCCTCAGATCCTCAGCAGTTATCTCCTTTGGTTCGAATTTCTTCTTCTTCTTCTCTGCTGCCTTAGGTGCAGGAGATTCGGAGGTAGGCACGGTACTTGCTGGGACTAGCCTCGGGTGTGCCCTCCCATCCGGAGTCTCCATCTCGATCTCCTCGTCCACCGGTTCTTCCTCCTGTGCCGGTGGGTCTTGCTCTCCGCCTCTACCGCTGCGTGTTGTCACTGCCTTAAGGGTCGCATTAGGGTTTGTTTGTGTACTACCAGAAAATGATCCCCCTTTCCTACCAACTCAGAAACCTGTTTTCCTATGTCTCCTACGGAACGCTGTAAATCTAGAAAAGCCGACTGTTGGTTCCTAAAGAGTGTGTCGTGTTCCTTCAACTTCTGCTGCGTCTCCTGATCACGTGTGACGACCTGATTTAGCAATTGCATTTGTGCAGCCAACATTTCCTCAATCTTCTTCATACTCGACCCTGCATCACCCCCGCTATCCTGGTTCTGACGCGATTGAAAACCCGAGGGGTTCGCGCCACCCCGCCAACCAGAATTGGGGTTGGTCCTCCACCCCGACTGAAAAGAGTTACCAAACTGGTTTCGGTTAGAGATGAAATCCACTTGCTCCTGGCCGGCAAGTGGGCAGTCGATGGTGTCATGACCTCCACGACATAGTTCACATTTAGCCTGCTGCTGAAGTTTAATGTCGTTGATCTGTTTTTGCAAAGCATCATACTGGGCCTGAGCAACAGTTTCAGAACTCACGTGGTGAACTCCCCGAGATGTAGAAAGTGAAGATTTCGTGGGAGCTAAAGTGGCCCTACGATCACCGGGGTTCTGCTGCTCAGCTAAAGCAAAACTCTCAAACAGGTTCTTGCACTCATCAATATCCAGCTTTTCCATCATGTGACCCCCTGCGGAAATGTTGAATTGTCGCTGCGTTTCGTAAGTGAGACCGTTGTAGAATTTTTCGATGATTGCCCAATCAGTGAGACCGTGCTGGGGGCACTTGCTCAGAAGAGTGTTAAATCGCTCGTACGCAAGATAATATGGCTCGTCAGGGTCCATGCGAAAAGAATGAATCTGCTCCCTCATACGTGCGGCTTTCGCGGGCGAATGATATTTCTTCAGGAATTTCTGTTGAAGATCGGCCCAAGTGGCAATCGAGTTTGCGGGAAGGGTTTCAAGCCACTGGGCAGCACGGGCGGTGAGTGAAAATGGGAATAAACGAAGGTAGACAGTTTCTGGCTGAACGCCATTGAGACCAAAAGTGGCACAGATACGCACGAATCGAGATAAATGGGCGGGTGCGTCCTCCTCGTCTAGGCCGTGAAATTGGATGGTTTGGGTCAGGGTGTTCAAAACATGAGATGGAATTTGCCAGTTGGCAGTGTTAGCAATGGTGGTGGGTGCAATGGAAAACCTAGCATCTACGACTCCGTCACTAGCTCTTTCATGAACAGTACGTCTAGCAGCCATATTTAAATCAGGAAATGGAATGGGCGGTAGTAAACGAGAAACGGTTTTAGGGGTGTGTACCTTACTATCGCGAATGGCTCTCAGTTGCTCACGCAGCTCACGAATGCGCTCGTGGATATCTTTCTCGGGTTCGGACGTAGCAGAAAACTCAGGTGGACCTTTGGAACGGGTATGGGGCATAAACTAGAAAAGCACACAAGAAAACAATTAAACCTAAATTAACTAAGGCACACAAAGTAAGGCAGAAAGCAAAAAGACTCAATTTAACACCTAAGACGAAAACAATTAAACCTAAATTAAACTAAGCACACAAAGAAAAAGAAAAACACACAATTAATCCTAATCTAAAAATCAAAGTTAATTTCGCTATTACCAAGTGTCCCCGGCAACGGCGCCAAAAACTTGATGTGCAAAAATCGATCTATAAAAATACTAATTTATCCTAGACCTAAACACACTAAATTAAAACCCAATTAACCTCAAACTAGACCGACTCAACAGGCAAGTGAACCTATCGGATGTAGAATAGCTATCGGCAGACCGGGGTCGAACCCTAGAGACACTAGACAGACAAAATTAACTATGAAAATTAAATTACTGATTAATTGATGAAAATTGGTTTTTTGTTTTGGAGAATTGATTAACTAATTAAATTAACTAAAATTAACTAATTAACTAAACTTACTAAAAATAGAAACTGCTAAAAATAGAAATTACTAAAAATGGAAAGCAAACCACAAACTCAAACCCTAGAGATGAAAACCAGATATGAGAAATAACACTACCTAGGCCTAGAATCCTAATTGATACTCACGACTTCACTCGGTTGAAGAAAACTACGATGGAATCAGGATCTTCAAAGCAATCCTAAGAAAACCCTACTGGAACCCAAATCACTCTCCGGGTGTAACGCAATAGGCAATCCTAAGAACTGAATACGCACACTGATTGGGTTAAGTCACCTCCCGGCTTGTTCCTAACAGAAAATCTAGTACTCGATCGAATAAGTCACCTTCCAGCTTGTTCCTATCCCAACCACCTAATAGATGAGAGGAGTGGTTTCTATCTACCAAAATGACATGGAATAACAGAGGCGCTAACGTTACTAGGGAATCCCTCTCCCGAGGCAATTTGACCTAAAACCCTAACACAACCGACTACCCAATAGACCTATCACCTTCCGGCTTGTCTAAGTCTAGCTAAACGCAGAAATCAACCTATCAATCACAAGCAATTCCTATGGTGTTGGACGTCTCCTAACCATCTACTAATCACAAACACAAAGTAAGCAATCTAGCATGCAACCCTAAATTGAAAGACATTCAAAGAGTAACATGAGGAATATGCAAGCAATTCAAAGACTAAAATCTGTATTCATACGCATCAAATCAGAAAGATAGAAACTTTTACTAGATTAACAATCCATACATAAGAATTCTCAAACCGAGCAAGTCGAAATTATCAATTATTCATCAAATAGCCTAGGTAATGTAATTGGCTTAGCCAAGATGCATAAACATGTCCAGAATGTAATTGAAAACAGTAGGAATAATCATGAACAGATCTGGTCTATAAAAACGAACACGAAAATTGAAGTAGACAAGAACCCGGAAAGCGTTTTGATGATGAATTCTTCAATCCAAGGCTCCTAGATGCTTCCCTCTTGAGTTCCTGCTCCGAAATTCGTCTCCTAAGGCTCTGAGTCGCGGCTGATGTGTGTGTCTTCGACTGGAGAACCCCGCATTGTATTTATAAGTTACAAAATTAGGGTTTCTCCGGAATATTGGCCTCCAAGCGTATCGCTTGGAGGTTTCTTGATCAGCAGGCGATACGCCTAGACCTACTACGCGACAAAACAGTCGGGTCAACTTTTAATTCACCGCCTTTGACTTCCTCTCAGCAAGCGTATCGCTTGCAACTTCCTTGTCACTAGGCGATACGCCTAGTGCTTCAACTTCAGCATTTTTCTTTCTTCTTGATCTTCAATCTTTTCCAATGCTCGTTTCTCTTCGGAAATTGTACCAAAACTGCAATTTAGCTCCGAAACACACATTAAGACTCTAATAAACAAAAACAACTAAAAACCTATGAAAATGGACTCAAAAGACTCTAAAAACGACTTGAAAACATAAAGGAAAACCGA
>JBCNJP010006999.1:0-34444 GCA_039602395.1 Deinandra increscens subsp. villosa | reverse complement strand
TGATACAAACAGACAAAAAAGTCACATGACTTTAAAACTTCAGAAAACACGTCTGAAAAAATAAATGGATCATTATACAAACAAGTTGTAAAGAAGATAATGGAACATTTGATTTTTTATTAAAAGAAATTATGAACTTCACAAAATATTAACCCATCAAAATATGAATCACAAGATTCAAAGAACATATATGACAAATATATATTTGACAAATATGAAAACAAGTGAAACTTTGTAAAGAATTTAAAGACTAATTTGATTTTTTTTTCTCAGAAAATTTTATGACTGTACAAGATCACAAACCAAACATACAGAATCATACGATTCAAAAAAATCTGATAACACAAGAATCAATGTGATCCTATATCAGATAACAAATTACACCAAGAAAAACTTCTAATTGTATAAAATCACATGATTTTACAACAATAGAAAACAAGGCTGTAAAAAACCGAAGAACAATCTTGAAAAAATATGACTGGTAAAACTATAAACTACACAGTTCAACAACCAGAATATAGAACAGCCAAACAAAAAATATGATCAAATACACAAAGATAAGAGGTACAATTAGATAATAACAATATATCTCACAGGAGAAACATTCAATAGGCTGCACGCATAATCAAGAACAATCTTGACAATACTATCGGTTAAAGGAATGGAAACCACACAGTTTGATTAACCAGATATTACAAAAGAAAAAGACTATGGGTCACACAAACCATCATGATACAGTTTAAAGAACATGTCAAACAAACCATTATGATACAACTTAAAGAACATACCACCCACAAATAGTCTAATATATGGTCAAGGCTGAAAGACAATTTGTATTACTGTTCGAAAAAGAATTGAGTACAACCCCAAGACAAAACCTTGTAAACAATTAACATAACTTGAAACAGTTAAAAATAGCAACTTTGAACAAGAAAAAGGTAAAAAACAAGGGAAATTAACAGAAAGCATGACACAATAAGACATTATTATGCATGTGATACATGACTAATTTTCGAAACTATTAGTACAGCCGTATCATAACAAACAATACCACCTTTTTGAAAATGATATTAACTTGGTTAGACAAAAAACCATTAGCTTCCAAACTAGCAAAGAACAACATTAGAGATCAACCATGTAAATGATATCAACTTTGGACGGGGACATGGCCGTGGAAAACGACCCCCTCATTATCAACTATGCAGAAAAGAAGGCCACTATGCCTCTTTGTGTCCTAATCTCTCTACCTATGCTCAACAGGCCCCTTTGGCTAATGCAAATCTGGCTAAGCCTTCCATGCTCAATGCCACGTCACCGACAACTATCCGGATTGGTATGTGGTCACCGGTGCTACGACACATATGACGCCAGATCCTAATGCCTTCTTGGACTCGAAGCCTGTGTCGGGTAAACATAATTTTGTTACTTTCGGTAATGGTCAAAAACTACCGGTTCAAAACATAGACATGACCAAAATTAACCATAATCTTCTCCTAAAAAATGCTTTATTTGTTCCTCGTCTCACTAAGAATATACTCTCCATTGGTAGATTAACCAAAGACAGCCCCGTTGATGTGCTATTCTCTAACAACTTCTTTAATATTCAGGACCGAAAAACGAATGAGAGTCTAGCAAGGGACACATGTGAAGATGGCCTTTATACCTTAAGAGAGGGACAACAACCACAAGATTTTGTTGCATCCTACCCATCGTCGCATCTTAAAGCTTCATTTGAAACTTGGCATAGTCGTTTAGGACATGCCTCTACTGATATATTTCCAAATTAAATAAAAGTGGTTATTTACATGTGACGTCTATTTTACCCAAACCCGGCATTTTTTCTTCATGTCAACTTGCAAAATCACACAAATTACTGTTTAATAATAATGATAAACGGTCCAAGCATCCTCTTGATCTCGTACATTGTGATCTATGGGGACCCGCGTCCGTAACCGCCACCAACGGGTACCGATACTATGTGGTATTCATTGATGACCACTCACGATTTACATGGTTCTACCCGGTATTAGTTAAGTCCGACTTCTACAACGTGCTTATAACGTTCTTACCATTCATCCAAAACCAACTTTCTACCAAAGTCAAAGTGTTCCAAAGTGATGGTGGTACGGAATTTACTAATAATCCAGTTCAACAAAATTTTAATACAAATGGCATTCACCATCGATTATCGTGTCCCACACACCTCAACAAAACGGTCGTGCCGAACGAAAACATCGGCACATCCCCGAGATGGGCCTCGCCGTGCTCTTTGTCACACCCTCAATTTCCACTAATGGAGTTTTACTGTGTGGGATGTGATCCAGACCCGGACCCAAGTCATTAGTTACATCAAACACAAGTTAAGGGTTCAAAATGTAATCATATCTCCAAAACGAAATACCAAAACCAGAGTTCAAAGTTTAGCGGAAGCACATAAAAGTAATGTCGTGCAAAACAAGCGCCCGGTAAGTAAATAACCAGTTCAAGTTGAAAAGATTTAAAAACAAGTTCCCAAAATAAGGTGTTTTAACCAACGTACGTGCTCAAAAATTAGATACTCCTAGCGTCCAGCAAAGCATGCACAAGAAACATGTGTCAACTAATGTTGGTGAGTTCACATAAGCACATAAGTATATCTAGTATAAGTATGCAGTACGAATACATCAGTCTTTATTCGTATGCAAGTATGTATATTACAAGTACAATCCATATCGTAGGTAGCGAGCCTAAGTTCATGTCACTAAAACGTTCGCAACCAAAGCTAACTGAAACGTGTAGGATTTCATCCTTACGTGTATTTGCCTTCCCCGTGTCTACTCGATCACGGTAAGTTAGGCTGACATTGTCCTCAGTCCGACCGTCAGTCGAGTGGTGTATCTCGTGCCCGCTGAGTGGGATTTGTCAGAACCCAGTAGTACTACCCAATATCCCCTCGCTATTTGCTACTAACGGTTCGATTTAGTAAGTACTTACAAGATAAAGCATTTTACGTGAACATGTGATATATACTGGGATTTCTACTTTAATCATACATCAAAGTTGTCATGTTATCAACCTAACCTGGGTGTAACCTGTTTATGTGTGTTATCATCCAAACCCGAACGTAACATAAGAGGTTGTGTAACTCACATTAAGGTGCGCTGCTACAATTTAGTAAGATTTCGAGTCCTGCGTAGTTACCAAGCACCTATTGAATTTACATATGTAAGTGTATGTTCGAACATGAGCGACATAGCCTAGACAGTGGTTCATTTGACAAGTAAGTCCATACGTGACGTAGGAGATAAATTTCCATACGTGATAAAAATCGTTTATTCGAAAGCAGTAAAAAATGACATGTAATCAAGGACACAAGGATTTACAAAAATCAATGTGAGTATGTTATTCCAAGAATACATGTAAAGAAGATCGGGAAAACATATATGCTCATAAATATAAATATATATGTATAGCCAAAAGTGTGGAAAATAAAACGTCCTATATATTTATTTATATACCGTGTCAAATTTTTTAAGAGTTTAAAGAAAAACTTTTAAAATGTTCGCATGTATATAAGTACATGACAATAAAACAAATATATATATATTTCTACGTTTAAAACTAATTTATATTAATATAAACAAAACCATCAAGTTTTTAATTCTTTTAAATAATAAGGTTTCCATAAAATAAAAATCCAACGAGTACCCTAACGGGGTCTATGGAAACTTCACGGGTCAAGATTTAATAGTCATGTAATAGTAGTTTTCGGGTTTTGGACCAAGAAATGTTTAAAATCACTAAAAAGGAATAAAACAACAAAAGTCGCGGTCACGGGACTCGAACTCGTGACCTCTTGATTGAAACGCAACGCCCTAACCATTAGGCAGGTCGCTGTTTGTAACAGATTCGCATCATAAGACTTTTATTCATGCAGTGACACAGAAATCTGATTTTTTATAAAAAAAAACAAGCGATTTGGGGCTGGGGAGGGTCAAACAGGGGACATCTCAGTCTCTAGGGAACGCGCTGACCAACTGCGCTATATCTTCATTGTATTGTGAACCAGTTATCTGAATATATAATCAGTTCCTACCCGCCATCATCTTCTTCCCCACAACTCCGGTGGCCGGAGTTTTATTCCGGACACCGAATAATGGCGAAACCTGAAGCAATGTAACGAGAAACGTGCCACTAGAAGAGAGAAGTGGTTACCTTGAATCGGAGACGTGAAACGTCGAGTTTTTTGAAGCTGAAACGAAACCGAAACTCGAACCTTTCACCTTCTAACTCTACCCCGATCTCGTTTCTGGTTGCTTCCTGTTGCTCGGTGGTGGACGGTGATCACACAGGGTAGTCACGCGGTTGTGCAGGGGTGTTGTAGTGGCCGAATTTCTTGGTTACAGTGGTGTGGTTTTTTATCTTCACAGGTAGGGAGCGAGAGAGAAAGGTCAAGGTTTTGAACGGTGGAAATTATCAAGTGAAATTCAGTTGTTCCCTAATGATTGTAGGGTGCGATCGATCGATTGGAACCAACGGAAGTATGAAGTGAAATTCAGTTGTTCCCTAATGATTTTAGGGTATGAAGGAGAAACCGTTACCGGAATCGGACGATCGTTCTGTACGTATTAACTTAGAGTCTTCAATTTCAAGTTTGCCCTTATGGCAATAATGGTCCCTCCAAATTTATGAAATAGGAAAGGAAGCTTTGGATAATGACTCTCAGGTCCCTCCAAATTATAGAATATAACACATGTTTAGAAATTTACAAGTTGGGTCCCTCAACGTTTAAGACTATTAACAAACTCTGTAACGGGGTTAACGGAGGTAACTTGACGGTGAATACCTGAGTATATGCCAAAACATATTTAACAAACGAAGTTTTATAAAAATATAACCTATATCCATACCAGATAAAATCATAGTTATAAACCATAATTTAAATTCCTGTAAAATTATAGAAACATTTCGTACGATTACGTGACACATCATCACATAAAATAACATGTGTATATATATACATATATACCACATAATAAAAAAAATAATAAATATAATTGTCACATAAAATGACAAAACGTTTTCATGAAATCATATAATATAATTTATTATAAAATTATACATTATATATATACATTCAAGTTGGTCAACCGACCTCTAGACTCATGTGCAGTTTTCGTGTAACTATTCTAGTTAACTGAGGTAATGGACGTTATCGAAATATAACACAAGTTATTAACGGTGTTAACCTGGTAAATTTCCGGTTGTCACATGATCCCCTCGTTAAGGAATTTTTTTTCCCGAAAATTGCCTTAAGTTGCTACAGTTTTTGTGGAAGAAAAAGAAAATTTTTAGGGATGCCACATCATCCCCTTGTTAAGGAAATTTTGTCTCAAAATTTAACTTATACCTTGATTAGATGTTGAGGCTTGATCAAATAGGTGAGGATATATCTTTCTCATCTGATCTTCTCGTTCCCACGTGAACTCCGGTCCACGCTTAGATTGCCATCTCACTTTAACGATGGGAATTTTACTTCGTTTCAGTGTTTTCTCCTCACGTCCCATTATTTCCATGGGTTGTTCGATGAATCGCAGATTTTCATCTATTTGCAGTTCTTCTAATGGAACTATGAGAGTGTCATCAGCTAACACTTCCTTAGGTTTGAAACGTGAAACACGTTGTGTACTCCATCCAATTCAGGAGGTAAATTTACATGGTAAGCCACTGGACCAATGCTTTCGGTGATCTCGAGTGGTCCAACATAGCGAGGATTCAACTTCCCACTCTTTCCAAAGCGCATGACGCCTTTCCAAGGCGAGACTTTCAGCAGTACTTTGCGCCAACTTCAAATTCCAATGGCCTTCGGCGTTTATATGCGTAACTCTTTTGTCTATCTCTTGCGTTGCCATGCGGTTTCTGATCCGCACAATTCACCCTATGGTCTCGTGCACTAGTTCAGGTCCAGTGTGTTGGCTCTCACTGACCTCGGCCTAGTAGATCGACGAACTGCATTTTCTTCCGTAAAGGGCCTCAAATGGAGCGACCCCAATACTGGTATGGTAGCTGTTGTTATAGGAGAATTATACCAGTGGTAAATGAGTTTCCCAATATTTTCCAAAGTCGAGAACGCATGCTCGAACCATATCCTCGAGAGTTTGGATGGTACGTTCAGTCTGTCCATCTATTTGAGGATGATACACGGTACTCATATCTAAGCGAGTGCCGATCGCCGTTTGTAAGGATCCCTAAAATTTTGATGCAAATCTAGGGTCTTGGTCAGAGATAATAGATAAAGGAACCCTGTGAAGCTTGAAAATCTCCTTGAGGTATATATTCGCAAGTTTGTCTATTTTGTCACTCTCCTTGATAGCTAGGAAATGCGCAGATTATGTTAACCGGTCAACGATAACCCAAATCATATCGCAACCGCCAGAAGAACAGGGCAATCCCGTGATGAAATCCATCGAGATTTCTTCCCATTTCTAAACAGGAGTTTTAGATTGTTGCAGTAATCTTGCTGGTTTTCGATGTTCCATTTTGACCTTCGCATATGTCAAGCACTTGCTAACATATCTAGCGATATCAACTTTTATATTGGCCCACCAATATAGCCCCTTTAGGTTTTGATACATTTTGTCCGAACCTGTGACGCCCACTCCCAGACTTGGCACCAGGAGGGTTCACGCATCGGATTTACTCATGAACACATGGTACAACATATATAACTAAATAACGGAAATTAAAAACCTTTTATTATATATAAGCCAAGTACAACAGTAAGGAAGATAATAACATACTATAACAACTAAATCTTATCTATATCTATATATATATCTCTGCTAGTCTACTACCGAGTCCTTCCTGATAGCTTGCCCATCTAATCTGCCCTCACTAGAGCCCTTCCCTTGCTACTTTAAACATCACCAATACATGACATACTTACATTTTTGGAAAATGTCATCTTACGCTGGTGAGTTCTAAGTAATTTAAAGTTTTACCTTTACCTTGAAAGGTTACCTCAAACATTTGGGCCTAACAGCCCCTCTTTATAAACATTTAACAGGTATAAAACATAACAAGATTATATCAAAACGTTTACTTAATCAGTATTAAAAATCATTTAATACTCTAAAATACCTTAGGCCTCCGGGATCCATCCTCTGTTTAAATAATCATTAGGTATAAAAGAGTTATACGAAACATTATAAGTAAACCTCCTTTCTACTAAGCATTGTCTATCTTGGGACTTCGGTCGGTCGTCGCCTCCCGACATCTTGAGTAACCGTCGTCACTCCAGTGGATTTTCATCCTCTGCTTAAATTGTACAATTCCCCTCTTACCCTCGTCTTAGACAATCTTTGCTTCGATTAAATTCTCTTTAAAAACATCCTCAAAAGTCCATTTAAGTAAGCTCCGCATTTTGGACTCAAAACATTTTCCAACACCAGTCCATCACCCGTATATGGAATAAGCGTTTAATAAATATAATGTTATTGGTCTTGTTAAACCACAGTGAAACCTACACTAAACTGGGCCTATAACATTTCTTATTGTATTACGGGTGTATATATATAGGAAGTACCAGCGGCGTATCCACCACACCTTAAATACAAGGAATACAAACATATATGATATAGAACCATTCCATGTAGAGTACATCTTATAATCATAACAAGGCCAATAAGATTACATCTATCCGACACTTATTCACCTACACAAGCTTAGACCAAATCTTTACATTTTTCTTTGTAACATCCCAAAATTTTGAGAAATATATGATTAGTGTGATTAATATACATTATATATGTGTTGGAAAGCTAAACGTGTTAAAACGTTTGAAAAATGCATGTTTACCCATTACCGGGTAATAAATTGATAAATAACAGTATTGCATGAATGATTTATGTATTAATTGATAACATGAGGAAAGAAAATGAAATTATATGAGTTTTATATCAACGATAATTGATATATATGATGTTAGCATGAAAAACGTAGCTAAACGTTTATATGATGGAAATAAATAATAACCGGCAGAAAATGCCTCTACGTGATTACATTACAAATACATGTGTAAAATATGTTTAAATAGCATAAACGCATGTGAAATATTCATTTGATGAATATATATGTGGAAATACGTGTTTAGATAATTATACGTGTAGAAAATGCATGCTTATATAATTAACAAGAAAATAGAAGGGTAGAAAGTGTAAATTATGGAAATACACAAATATATATATGTATATATGACCCGAACCTTCGAGAATGTTAAAAATATGTTTAAGAAGGTTGTAAGACATAAAATGATAGTTACATCAAAAGATTAGGGTTTAATATGCATAAGATAAAAGTTAAAGGGCTAAAAGTGTAATTTATTTAAAGTTATGAATACTAACGGATATTATACGTATCTATAACTATTATAAGTACCCCGAGGCTTATAATGTATTATAATAATATCCTAAAGTGATTCGGTACATAAAATAATAAGCATTGTAAAGTTTGAGGGGCCAAATGTGTAAATAATGAAAAATATATATAAATATATATAAAAATATATACGTATGTATACGTATATCATCGAGAGTGTCCCGAGCCTTAGAAATTTTATTTAACATGTTTTATAATAGTTCGATACATAAAATAATAGTTTGGTAGAAGTTAGGGGGCCAAAATGTAAATAAAACGTACAAGGACCAAAACTGTCATTCACCCATTAGTTACCAGGCGTATCGCGAACCATTCCCTTTCATCCGGCGCGATACGCGACACCTACAGCGACCAGATTCAATGTTTGCGACTTGTTGCTCACGTTTGATCCGAATTCGTGTCCATAACGTGCAATTTGCAAGATTAGTCACCCTTAAACGTGTTAGAACCTTGGGGCGACCTCAAGGCTATAAATAGCAGCTTCGAATCAACAGAAAAACTCGCCAATTTCGTGATTCTTTACCCAAAAACCCCCATAAACGAACCAGAGGCTTCGTCGGTGAAATTCGAGCAACTCGGAAGGAGTTAGGAGCTTAAATTCTACAGTCAAGCCTTAATTGGTATGCTTAACAATAACCTCCTTCAGTTTTTGCTAATTCAATTTCTAAATATGATTTCTAAAAATGATGTAAAATTAGGGTTCTTAATGTTATTTTGCTCAAATCGGGTGATCGGGTGGGAGTTAGGCTCTGAATTTTTGTAGGTACTCTTAAAATGATGTTATATAAGAAAGCCCTAAGTTTATTTCACAATTGGTAAAGGTTTGGTATGGGTTTTGTAAACGGGTCAAAAATTAGGGTTTTCGTGTCGTGATTCTGCCCAAATCGAGTAAACGGTTTTGAATTAAGCTTTGCCATTTTAAAGGATATTATAAAATGTTATAATGGATAATACCCTAAGACGGTTTTGAATAAAAATGAGTTTTAATAATAAAATGGGAATTTTATGAAATTAGGGTTTCGAAATAAGGTTATTTAATATAAAATAATCCGGAGGGTATGGGGACTTGAGTTATGGTATGATAACATATTTATATATATAATAAGTATATATAAAGTTAAAATGGATAAATAATGAAGTATTGAAAATACCGAGTTAATCGGATATTAGAAGTTCGTACGGACCGGAAGGGTAAACGCCTGTACACTGGGGTTTCTGGCATAGCGGGGGTGTCGCCATCCCATCTGGGCAATGGCATCCCAACACTGGGCGATCCCGGAGTGAGCATTTACTTATAGGAATGCGCGTCTTCATATTATCATTAAAAGAAAAGGATAATTGCCTATAAGGGCATTTTGGTCATTTTAACCTATTAAAAGGATAATCTTAATAAAAATATAATATTAAGATAATAAGAGATAGAAATAAACATAGGGAGTGTTTATTGTATGAAACATTGCGTTAACGCCATACGATACGCAAATTAGGTCAAAAAGGAATCGTTGCGGAAGTTCTGTCCGAGTAAACAAGTTAAAGACATAAGGTGAGTTCTATGAGCCCACTCTTAAATATTTTAAATATTTTAAATGTTTTAAATGTTTTCGGGCTGATATACATACAAATGTTATAAAATGCATCTAAATGATTTATAACTGAAATGTTGCGTATCTGAACTATTGAATTACCTTTGAGTAAATATATATCAGATTGCTAAGGTGCTAATTGATAAATGGATATATGGAACTATTAAATTATTGTTAAATTGATATATATATGTGGACTGTTATGGAAATGCATATACGTGAAATATCTTGAATTGATAAACTGTTAAAAGGCTTTTGGGATAATATATATAGAAATATATATGTATGATATGTTATGAAAATGATATTAAATCATTGTACGTGTTATAACGTAATTATAATGACTGTGATATGATATGTGTTATATTTGCTTCGAAATTAAATAGTCAAGTGATAAAGGAATTATTAGTAAACGTTATAGTGAATATGTATGATTATATGAGAACAGGTGATGCATTTGCTTTATTATTATGTGGTGGATACGCCGCTGGTACTTCCTATATATATACATAATAATATTAGTTACCCAGTATATCAGAAGTGTGGAGGATACGCCCTGTATACATACACTAACGATAAATTGGGAGATGTCCACTTGTTACAGTATATGAAGACCTTATCACTGTTTACTAATAATCTTAAGTCTCTTGGGTATTTAACTAAGGGGCGGGTAGTAGTACAGAGGGAGTTAGGAGGTAGTGTTGCTCAATGGGATTAGAGACCACTACAAATAGAAAAGGGAAAAAGCTACTAACCGTTATAGGGAATGCTCTAGACGGGTAAACTCGGCAGTAAGCAAATAGGGGAAGGCGGTGCAACTGTCCGTTATAGGGAATGCCCTAGAAGGGTAAACTCGGCAGTTAGCAAATAAGGGAAAGCGAGAGAACTGACCGTTATAGGGAATACCCTAAAGGGGTAAACTCGGCAGTCCGCAAAGATGGTTTCTCTGTTTATACATTAGCAGGGTTTACACTGGTAATAAATGTTGGGGTTGTAGGAAGGGATAGCGGGATAAATGGTTTTATAGGGGGTGTTTCCTGTTAAGGAATATTGTGTATTATATAATTGTGATATATATTATACTTGTTAATTATCTGTGAAAAAGGGATCTTGCAGGTCCAAGGGTTTTAAACCTCACGCCGAGGTAAAGCTTTTAAAATATAGAACTCACCAGCGTAAGCTGACCTTTTCCAAAAATGTATGTATGTCAGGTCAGGGTGAGGCTTCGACTAGTTATGAGAAGGCCCTGGTGATAAGGGATTAGACGGGCAAGCTATCGGACGGAAGGAGGGTGTTGGCAAGCTGTCATAGTTATAGCAATAAAACGTAGTGACAGTTAGTATTTCCTTATGTAAATTATCTCTTACTTTGTAGTACTTGGCAAATAAATAAAAGTTTCAAATTTCCGCTGCTTAGTAATCTCTGTTATTACCTTGTGTTCATGAGTAAATCCGATTAGTGACCCCTTCTGGAGCCAAGTCTGGGAGTGGGCGTCACAAGTTGGTATCAGAGCCTTGGTTTAAGAGATTTAGATACTAATGCAGTATCTAGACTTAAACTAGGACTCTGGAAAGACAAAGTAGGATGAGATAAGGAAAATATAGATGCCAGCCAGGATAGCTTGTGCCCGTAGAAACGAGAATGCATTAGGGACATAGTAAGTAGCATCTAGAGTATGTGAAGTGTGGAAAAGACCGAATTGCAATTAGCTACTGCAATTTGGTGTTAGCCACATAAACAAACCCTAGGTCCTAACTATTGTATGTCCAAGTACAGAGAAATTATGAGACTGTATAATTAGGGAGCGAGATGACTTGAAGAACCGGTTTTAACTTAGAGTTACCGGTAAACGGATAAAGAAGAGTAGACACTTGGAAGGATTGTGATGAAAGTAACTGGGTTTTTGAACATATCATAACTATATAATTGCTTTGGTACCGGTACTTATCTGGTTATCATGTATTCAAAAGTTCAAGGACTTTACGTCACATAAATTCTGAGATGTCATTCACCTGGAATGTAGGATGATGATGATAAGAGGCGGACATGGTAGAGGTAGAGGTGCCGGTAGAGCAACCGGTGCTGGAAGACGTACGCGTGCGAATCCCGAACGAGAGAATAATGCGAGAGCTAACGTCTTTACGAACGAACAACGAGCAGCTATGGCGGCAGAAGTAAATCAAATGTTTCAGGCGGCGTTGCCTAATTTGATCGCTCAACTTTATGGAGCTGCTGGTGGAGGTGTAAACGGAGCGGAAGCCGGAGGAGCCAATGATGATGCTGCTGAAGGTGCGGTAAATACCAATCACGGATGTTCTTTCAAATCGTTTAGTGGATGCAGGCCTCCGTCATTTGAAGGGCAGAGAGATGCAGGTTCGACTGTTCGTTGGATTCGAGAGATGGAAGCTGTGATAGGTATTAGTGAGTGTCGTCCTGATCAAGCAGTAAAGTATGCAACCCATTCCTTCAAAGGGGAAGCACTATTCTGGTGGGACTCGATTCTACAGTCCCGAGACGAGCAAGCCGTTGCTGCTATGAGGTGGAATGACTTGAAGACGCTAGTGATGAACAAGTTTTGCCCGAGACACGAGCTGGAGAGGATCGAGGTTAACTTTCTGAAGTTAGAAGCAGGTACTATGACCCATCAGGAGTTTACAAGCAAGTTTGACGAGATGGCAAGATTGGTACCAAGGTTGGTAACACCCGAGGAAGAAAAAGTGAAGAGATACGTTCAGGCTCTTCCTACTGCCGTAAGGAAGATAGTTAGGCCTCATGTTCCAAAGACATACCAGGAAGCAATCGATATTAGTGCTATGGTTTGTTAACTTGGTATGACAGATATAGAACTCAAGAAACAGAAAACAAATTGCTAAATTGCTGCTACTTGTAAACGAATAACAGTAGGTAAACTTCTTTATTCAATTTAGAATAAAACTTGGATAACACAACTAAAAGACTAACACCCTATTTATAATTAAACTAATACTTGCACAGCAAGTTTACATAGACCGACTTTTTCAAAGCAATCGGAACCGACTTTGCCATTTAATCATAATGGTACTCTAACTTTGACAACTTTATTATTATTAACCCTTAACTTGTGATCTCCGCCATAACCTCCCCTTGAGACCAACCGAACCTCCCTCTCGATGCCTCAATCGTCCACGTTTCCTAAGTTGGTATTGTAACGTTTTTCACACTCCCTCTCAATACCAACTTTTTCCATGTTTAAACTTGATCGAAACTCTAACAACTTTTGCTTAGACAACCCTTTAGTCAAAACATCGGCCACTTGCAACTTTGTACCAACATGAATCAAATCGATTTCCCCACTCAATACCTTCTCCCGAACAAAGTGATAATGCACTTCTATGTGCTTGGTTCGAGCATGAAAGGTTGGGTTTTCCGCTAACTTGATCGCAGATGTATTATCGCAAAACAGTTTGACTTTATAGTCAACTTCTTGATTCACCTCTTCCATTAATCGTTTTAACCATACAAGTTCTTGAGCTGCGATAGCCGAGGCTCTATACTCGGCTTCGGTGGTTGATAACGATACCGTTGGTTGACGCTTGCTACACCAAGACACTGGACCACCTCCAATAAAAAACACATACCCGGTTGTAGAACGACTACTACTCGGATCTCCGGCAAAATCCGCATCACAAAAACCTTGAAGCTCAACCTTGGACTCCCTCTTGAACGCAACACCGTAATCGAATGTTTCCTTCACGTACCTTAGAACTCGCTTCGCTGCAGCAAGATGTGGCTTTCTTGGCTGCTGCATGAAACGGCTCAACACACCCACTGAGAAGGCTAGATCGGGTCGTGTCAAAGTCAAATATATTAAGCTTCCAACGATTTGCCGGTATTCCGTGACGTCTTCTACTTCACGTCCTTCATCGCTATACAATTTCATGTTCACATCAGTTGGAGTTGTTGCAGGCTTTGAGTCCACCATCCCGAATCGGTACAGTAGCTCACATGCATATTTTCTTTGATGTAAAATCACCCCTGCTGTGTTGTATTCTGTTTCCAAGCCTAAAAAATGGCTTAGTTTTCCCAAGTCTTTAATTTTAAATCTAACACCCATGTTGACTTTTACTTGGTCAATTTCTTCTTTCCAATCTCCGGTAATTATTAGATCATCTACATAAATAAGAACCATAGCAATTTGAGCTCCATTCTTCTTAACAAAAAGACTAGCATCTGATGCCGTGCTCGTGTACCCACTGTATTCAAGAAATTCTCCAATCTTGCCATACCAAGCCCGCGGAGATTGTTTTAACCCGTATAGTGCTTTCTTTAATTTGCACACATATCCGAGATCTAATCTTTCTTCAAAGCCAACCGGTTGATCCATGTAAATGGTGTGATTTAAGTCGCCATATAAGAAGGCGTTATTCACATCCATTTGACTAAGGCTCCATCCTCGACATGTTGCGATTGCTAAAATTACCCGAACAGTAGTGAGTTTAGCCACGGGGCTAAACGTCTCGTCGTAATCCAACCCGTATTCTTGTGAGAATCCTCTAGCCACCAACCTAGCTTTATACCGATCAATACTTCCATCCGCCTTCCGTTTGATTTTATATACCCACTTACATGAGACGGGTTTAATTCCTTCTGGTTTTGGTACTAGATCCCACGTTTCATTACGTCGTAAGGCCTCTAATTCTAGCTTCATGGCTGCCACCCATTCTGGTTTACTACAAGCTTCAGAATAAGTTGAAGGTTCCACTATTTCTTCTTCTGTTATGGCAACATTTGCATATTTAGAGTTTGGCCTTCTTTCTCGAGTTGATCTTCTTAATCTTTGAGGTTGTGGATCAGATTCAACCTCAGTTTCTTGCTCAAGTTCGACCTCACTTTGCTGAACAGGTTCATCATCTTCATGGTCAGACATGTTAAGTTTGACCCGTGTTTCAAGTTCTTCTTTTAACTCCTTCGAATCTGGGAGCGGTTCTTTAGTCGTTGACCACCATGAAGATTGTTCATCAAATACAACATTACGAGAAACGTAACACTTTCCCGTATCCGGATCGCAACACTTCCAACCCTTTCTTTGTTGATCGTATCCTACGAATATGCATCGTACAGCTTTCTTATCTAGCTTATGTCTTAGGTGACCAGGTATAAAGACATAGCAGACACACCCATACACTTTAAAATAGCTTACATTGGGTTTCTGTTTCATAAGCAACTCATATGGTGTGGCATATTTCAGGCCTTGTTGTGGCAACCGGTTAATCACGTATGCTGCGGTTGTCATGGCCTCGGCCCAAAACCTACCCGGCACGTTTTTGTCATGCATCATGCTTCCACATATCTCGGCTAGATGTCGATTTTTGCGCTCCGCTATACCGTTCTGTTGCGGGGTGTTTGGACAAGTCAATTGCCGCCCTATATAACATTCCTTAAGGTATTCGTTAAATTCATGTGAGGTGTACTCCCCACCGTTATCTGACCGTAACATCTTGATCTTCAACCTGGTGATCCGTTCGGCTTCTTGCTTGAATTCTTTAAACTTGAGTAAGGCTTCAGATTTGTTCTTCATAAACGAAACCCATACAAATCGAGAGTAATCGTCTATGAACGTCACCATATATTCCATACCGCCTAGCGACTTTTGTTTAACAGGCCCGAAGACATCCGTGTGGACTAGCTCGAGAGGTTTAGTTGTTTTCTGTTTGGATTGATCAAATGGTTGTTGATGAGATTTGCCGAATTGGCAACCTGCACAGACCAAACTTTTAGTTTCTTTTAACTTGGGTAATCCACCTACTAAGTTGTTCTTGACCATTAACTCAAGTTTGTCATATGCTACGTGCCCAAGACGAAGGTGCCACAAGTCAACGCTATCTTGGTTTCGGGTTTTCTCTACAAAGGCCGACTCAGCAGATAGTACATAAACAGCCTCTTTTCTTCGTCCCTTTAGTATAGGAATGGACTTGGTTTTGAAATCTTCAAACACCTGCACATCATTAGGTCCAAATAACACATATTTTCCGGTCTCGGTTATTTGAGGAACCGAGATAAGGTTTTTCCTCATTCCTGGTACGTGGTACACACTTTCGAGGGTTAAGCCTGTACTACCATTGTTGTTTGAAAAGTTTACCTCACCGATGCTTGAGATATGATGACGAGAGTTGTCGGCAATCACAACGACCCGACTACCTTCATACTTCTTTAGATTTGCAATCTTTGATTTATCTCCTGTTAGGTGATTTGTGCACCCTGAATCAACAATCCAATCATCAAGTGTGTTTGATTTAGGTTCGACTGTTACCGTAAGCGCCATGACATCTTCTTCTTGTGCCATATACGCCTCAGCATCCCAACCCTGCTCGACTTCTGTTTCGGCACAGTTTCCTTCATCGTGTTGTTTCGATCGACAATCCTTTGCCATGTGCCCCTTCCGACCACAATTATAACACTTAAACGGGAAGCGTTTGGTGTTTTTGTTCGGTCTCTTATCACCTGTGCGCTCTTCTTTATCACTGCCCTTTTTCTTTTCCCATCCATGACCCAACTGATTGTTTTTGTCATGTTTTTGGTTCAACCTTCTGTCACGATTTGGATTCTTATTTTGCCATGACTTTTCCTTTGATTTTTCAGCATATAAGGCTTCCGTTTCATTCTTAACCGACACCCCGGCAAGCTGTTTCGCCAAGGCCTCTTGACCCGCCAAAAGGTTTTCAAACTCGGTTAAAGTGGGTTGGTTTGGCCAGCCCTGGATTGCGGTGACAAAACTCCTATATTCTGGTTTGAGCCCGTGAATAATTATGCGTTTCATCCGAGTATCACCGATTTTTGATTGTTGATCGAGATCTCCGATTTCCTTGCATAGATTCTTTACCTTACGGAAGTATTGTGCGATTGCTAAATCTCCTTGAGAAGTCGACATGAGTTCTCCTTCAAGCATCTGCAAACGAGCGTCATTCTTCTTCGAGAACAACGCTTCCAATGTATCCCACGCTTGCTTCGGGTATTCATGTTCTTGAATATGATCAAGAATATCTTCCTCCACGGTTGTCTTAATGATGAACATGGCTCGCCCCGATTTGACATGCCACTTACCGATTGCACCGTTAAGATCATTCGTGGGTACCCGAGTGTCTGAACCGTTGACAACATTCCATAAGTCTTGACCTTGAAGGTAAGACTTGATACACGTGGACCACGTTTTGTAGTTGGTGTGACTTAGCTTCTTGATCCCTCCGATGACTTGAAATTCAGCCATGTTCTTGTCTTCCTTGATACTGTTCTTGGTCGCTGATTACAGACCCGATTTGCGCAGCCCTGGACCGGTTTTCTTGCACCCTTCGGTCGTTACTTCTGCTGTGATTCTGGATCGTATCGCTCTGATACCAGTTGTTAACTTGGTATGACAGATATAGAACTCAAGAAACAGAAAACAAATTGCTAAATTGCTGCTACTTGTAAACGAATAACAGTAGGTAAACTTCTTTATTCAATTTAGAATAAAACTTGGATAACACAACTAAAAGACTAACACCCTATTTATAATTAAACTAATACTTGCACAGCAAGTTTACATAGACCGACTTTTTCAAAGCAATCGGAACCGACTTTGCCATTTAATCATAATGGTACTCTAACTTTGACAACTTTATTATTATTAACCCTTAACTTGTGATCTCCGCCATAACCTCCCCTTGAGACCAACCGAACCTCCCTCTCGATGCCTCAATCGTCCACGTTTCCTAAGTTGGTATTGTAACGTTTTTCACATGGTTTACGAAGAAGAATATGGCAACGAAGGAAGACCGGGAGAACCTAAGAGGAAAGTTTCAGAGACTGGAGAAAGTTCAAAGAAGAATAATCGAGAATTTCTCAAGAAGCTGAAGAAAGATTCAAAAGGCGACAAGCCTAAGTGTCGTAACTGTGACAAGTATCATCACGGAGAGTGTTGGGTAAAACCAACAAGTTGCTATAGGTGTGGAAAGGAAGGACATTACTCTAACAATTGTCCAGAAGCTAAGAAATGTTATGAGTGTGGAAGCCCGGGGCATGTTAAAGCAAATTGCCCTAAGATAGTGAGAAACCCGATACCATTGAGGACAGTTCCAGCTTCAGGAACCAAGAGTAAAGTTTACAACCTAACTGCTATCGAAGGACCTGATGTGACCTCAGGTACATTTCTCGATAAATAGGTTGCTTGAATACGTGTTATGACTTTAACGTTATTATGAGTTCTATCGAATGGTTTTATGAATTGCTTAATAGGCCGTTAGTTAGGATTGCGAATCCTTTAGATTATGACTGCCTTAGATAACGAACGTTAAACGTTAGAAGTCATCTAAGAACTTTGAAGCTTGCAGCGGTAGTATTTACACTCGAGAAATGGAGAGCATTAATCAGGATGTCCAACTAGTTTATTGAAAGTAAGTAATAAATAGTCATAAATTATACTGACTTTGTTGTGGTTAGAATAGTAATATCGTCTTACACTGGGCTAGGACTAGTGCACCTCTAGTTGTATCAAAGGCATGGTAGATACGCCGCTGGTACATCTTATATATATACACCTGAGATACAACGAGAAATGGACTAGAGTTAGTCTCGTGTAAGTCGATAGTACGGGCCACTGTGGAAAACAAACCAGTAGAATTTACAAATATAGATCACTTATTAGTAAGCAAATGAAAGACTATTGGAAATCAAGAATGAAGATTAAGTTATGCAAGTGTAAATAAACGTTCGACGTATACAAAGTGCGAGACTGGAGCATTAGAAGACTCACGGAGACGCGTTCTTCCAAAAGTTAGCTGAAATGTCAACTGAAGAATCGTTGCACTTTGAAGCAAACGAGTTAGAAATAACATCTTTCGATAGAAGCATTCTAAATGACGGGTTCTCGTAAATAGAAATACGTATTGCGATCCTAAATCGCAATTAGAAGGAAGGATTAGGAGCAAGATAGTTCCTATAGTAAAGTGTTATGAATGCTAGGTTAGATTCTGTAACAGCCCAGACCCGTCGCACCAAGATATTGTCCGCTTTGGCAGCCGGCATGCCCTCAGGCATCCGCCCCTCACGGATTTAAAACGCGTCTTGGTGGGGGAGGTATCCACACCCTTATAAAGGCATGCTTAGTTCCCCTCCCCACCAATGTGGGATGTTACAATCCTCCCCCCTTAGGGGACCAGCGTCCTCGCTGGCACACTGGCCGACGACCGGCTCTGATACCATCTGTAACAGCCCAGACCCGTCGCACCAAGATATTGTCCGCTTTGGCAGCCGGCATGCCCTCAGGCATCCGCCCCTCACGGATTTAAAACGCGTCTTGGTGGGGGAGGTATCCACACCCTTATAAAGGCATGCTTAGTTCCCCTCCCCACCAATGTGGGATGTTACAATGGATGTGACTATTGAAAATTTGGTTTTTTTTTTTCTTTGTGTCCAGTGAAAGAAAAACAATCTTAATTTTCGGGACGATTTTTTTTTTCAACAAGGGGATGATGTGACACCCGACAAAATTCAGGTATAAACACGAACACGAATAGTAATGATATTAAACATTCATGCATTCACACATCTTTTAGAGTTCTTAGATGTGTCAACGATCGAGTCCATGAGCTTTCACACTCGAGTCGGTCCTGATCGTTGGTGACTAATTAACCAAACACTAATTCGAACAAACCAAAACTCATATACTCTATGCTAAGTAATTGTATGTGATATTGCATGTTAATTGGATGTATGTATGCATGACCGTCGTTAAGAAGTTTATTATGAACGCATGCGAACTGTGTAGATACTAAATTAAGAGGGTGTAGTTTATAATTTGTCCAAACTATGTTGTATATATATATTTAACAACAATAAAAAAAATAATCGGTACATGATCTATACATGCAAGGCTACGGTTTATGAAGTTGGGGAAGGTTATCCATATAGTTTATTTGAATTGATGGGATATCCTACAAACTCTCTCCCCCCTCACCACATTTAACGTAACCTCTTCCCCCTCCCCCTCAAAAATCTCCCTCACAGCCCTATTCCTCTCACAAGTTCATGGCTGAATCTCTCTCTATTTCCCCTTCATCATCGAAAATCTCCATTTTCCTACTATATCGTTGCAGCACACCGGCGCATTGGAACGGATAGCACAAAGAAGTACATTCCGTTTGGGTTTGCTCTCTCGGATCTGTGGAGATAGTCAGCGGGCAGAAGCGTTCCACGGGAGTCTCGAGCATCGAACACACTCGAACCCAACTCTTAACTCACGGTTTTCAGGTACGACCTAATCAAGTTTTGAAAACTCTAGATGGGTCATAAATCTGATTGCCTCTTGTAATGATTCATGATTAATATTTTTCTTTTTCTTTCCGAAAAACTAATGGTTTGAATCTATGAAACTAAGTGATTGGTATGCTTGTAATGTTGAAGGGTGATGTAGGGTAGCATGCGAATTTGAAAAACCCAAATTGTCTCATATACAATTCCCTTGCAACATATAACCTCAGTAGTAAATCAGATGGCAATATTTGTGCAGCATCAACAAAATCACGAATTGTAGTGGGTATGCAAGTCCGGATACCCCAGGTGTGCAACAGGAAGCTTAGTGGTGGTCTATAGTCTAATTAGTGAATTACATAACAAATATACCATTAAATTATATCGTTTTATATTTTATGTATTTTCCTCGTGGATAGGTACTTCGATTATATACAACAAAAGTTTGAAAATTTTGAAATATCATATCTAAATTATTATTATCGCTAATTATTCCAAGTGATGACAAAAAGTGTTTTAATAATAAAAGATAAAAGTAAGTTAGATATAGATTGAAGTATGATGTTTGATATTCAAGATGATAAAAAAACCTGATTTTAATATGTATTATTGTTGTTATGGATGATAGTAAGGGTTAGTAACATGATTAAACTAGAAACCTTATTTGAAGCTTATATGATTCACCATTATGCATGCTTACCATTATGCATTACGTATGTTCCGTGGATTAGTGGATTATTTGGTAAATTTAGGACTGCGTTGTTTAGCGAATAACATGTCTTAGGTGCATGCTAGAATACGTATAACCTGTTTTGCATGTTTTAATTGATAACTTGTGATACATGAAAATATACTAATTCTGTAAATTTTCCTAAAACGAACGCTTTCCTGATTTGGAAAGTGTAACCGTATAGACAAACACAATAGTTAACAAGTCACCAACGTGTCGTCAGGGTTGATTGAGTATGTCCAGTTGTTCTTGCATTGTGGTCTTACATAGTTACAAACATATAGGTGATTCATAGGGAAAATCATCAACATTTTATTAACCTCTTGCCGAGCTCCCAAAGGTGAGTTCTCTAACATTTTTCTCTCTAAGTATCTCCTTGAGAGAGAAAAGCATGCTACAAACATTTCTGGTAATATAATTGTATAGCTGATCACGTATGTGCGAACATAACACATATTTGAAGTCCTTACATTTTCGGACCGTTAGTTTATGAGAAAGCGAGGTTATATTGAGTAGTACTACTGGGTTTGACAAACCCCACCCGCGTTAGTCGCTCTAACTCGACTGGATGTCGAACGGGTGTAACATTAGCCTATACATTATCATCTTCGTCTGTGTTAGACGATGATGGAAAGGCATTACAAACACAAACAGTCACGCTTCGGTTGCGAACCACATAGTGATAGCGATTTTGGCCTAGCTAGCTGCAAATACAATTATGATAACATTGTACAAACATTGGTTCAAACATTGATTCTTACATTATGTCTTTATGAACTCACCAGCCTTTGTGCTGACCCACATAGCATGTCTTTCACGGGTATCTAGGTCCAGAGCACGATTAGGATGCATGCTTTGCACTGGGTCTACAATGCACTTTTAAAACCTCATTGGTTTATTTTTTTATTTGGGTTAAGCGCGTGTTTTGCGTAACCTTGTTATTACTTTTACTTATGCTTCCGCATTCCTTTAAAACTGTTTTTGTATGGTTTGGTATGACTAATGACTCGGATCCTGGTTTGTCACACGCCTCGTGGTTATACTTCGTAGGTGGATTTCCAGGGTGTGACAGATTGGTATCAGAGCCATTGGTTATAGTGAACTAGGTCTTGCATGTAGGCCAGCTATAGCCTTAGAGTTGCATTAGTCATACACATACGCACACACATGTTCTTGTTAAACTAGCATTTCATTACAGATACATATATGTAGATATATATATATATATATATTATATATATACATATTACATTACAAACATGTTGAGAAGCATCCCCTACATCATCCTGAGCGGGTAAAAGACCTGCTAGTCCATCACACGTCTGAACTGAAGGATCGCCGAATGAAGCTGAATAACTACATTGACACTCGTGAGGAGTAGACCCACTTAACAGGTTCTCACAGGGAGTGCTGATCAAGGTGGACCACGAGCTGCCGGACATGCTTAATATAACATGAAGGATCATGAGCTTACTGGAGATTGAGAAGAATCTTTGACTCCTTACGAGTAGGTTTATCTGCGACATTGACTCATTTATCATGAACCACACTGATTCTCAAGTAGAGTCGGAGAAGGATTTTTTTTACAACGCTTAAATTTGGGGATGCTGAGGCCCGACCAATTGTAGCAAAATCTAGAATTAACAACAAGGCCACAAGCAAGATAGTCGAGGCATGAGCCGTGGTTGTCGTGTGTACGATAACCAAAACACTTCACGTCAAGGAGGGTGAAGAGAAGCCGAGGAAGAGGTCAAGGTGACATTAACACTAACATGACTACAACCTAATGGAGAACACTGAATGATCAACATTAAACGGCAACATTAGTAGCTCATGCCCAAGGGCAGGGGCAAGGAGGATAAGAAACTTGGACTTCCATCCTCATGCATTCAACGAAACAGAATGAGTGTTTAGTTCACTCAGATATATTATAAAGACAGAAATCGACATTTAGGATGTGTGATTCTCCCTTAGCCAACAGAGTCAAAAAGTGATAGGAACATTCAAGGGAACCACATTCACCTGGTGGAATACCGAGGTGTAAACATCAGGTCTGAACGCGATTAGCATACTACCTTAGACGAAACTCACTACACCACAGGGAGAAGAGGCTTAGCTCAAAGTACCCTTTATTGAGGAAGCCTATTACGAGTACTTCAAGACACAAGCAAAAGTGGGACAACACCAGTGGCAATAATTCTAGAATCAAGTTGCATATGCCAACCAATAGCAACAACAGAGTCACAAACTTAGTAACTCAACAAGTAACTTCTTTAACAAGCAAAGTAATCAGGGCCAAACATTAAGAGCCGAGGCGGGTGTACTGGAAAGTACCCTAAAGTTTAGCGAGTTTAACTACTAACACACCAGCGCTAGTGGCAAGCATTGTCGCTAGAACTGCGGAAGGATGAGCTGCATGATTATACATTGCAGGGATTAAAGGTCAGAACAACCAAATCAAGGCTACTGAAGCTGACATTGAATGTTTAAGGCAAAGAAGAACACCTTAAGAGAAATTGACCATGGAACAAACGCCTGTGCATTCGTGCTTGGTTCAGGCAACGCCAGGAATGATTCGAGTGTCGTTAGCATTTTGCAGGTGATGAGAGACATCCAGACCTCAGCGAGGGCTAGGAATACACTGGAATTAACAAATGAAAGAATTGAGTGAAAAAAAAGGAAATGTTATCAGGAGATGTAACTGGAACCAACAAGCCCATGTGCTAATCACTCTAAGTAGATCCGACGAGATTTCTCACAATGGATTGGTTATCCAAGCGTTGATACGAGACTCTTTATCAGGTGAAGAATCATCTGTGTTCTCCTCCCTAGTAGGAAAGTCCTGTCAAGTTCAGAGACAGTGAAATGAGTCTATCTTAAGCAACATATCACATCTAAGGACACAAAGGTGTCTGCAGATGGATCACATCGCTATTCTAGCTCATATTGATGAGAAACTTAAGATAGGAAGATCAAGATTTTTTCTGTCATTCATAATCTTAGAGAAATATTCACTAAAGACCTACTCGGTCTTCCACCTCGTTGTCAAGTCGAACCTCGGTTGACCCTGCACCTAGGGCAGCTTTTATTTCCCCAGCACCATACTAACTCGCATCAAACAAACTATAGTAGTTGTACACCTAGCTTTATGAGTAGCAAGATAAAGGGTATATCAGGACAAGTTTATTGACGTGGGAAGCCCCAGTTCGTTGTCCAAGAAAAAGGACGGGAATTCATTTACGTGCATCGATTTTCATGAGAGGAACAAGTTTACCTTCCAACACCATTAACGCTTACCTCGAGTTTACGATTTATTCAATCAACTTTAGGGAACAAACTACAGCTCTAATAGTTAATGGAGAATCAGCAGCTAAGAGTTCAGGAGGAGGAAGTCACGAAAGGCTACGTTCAGGAAATCAGTAAAGCCATTACGAGTTTTAGTCATAGCCGGTAGGATGACCAACACACCCGCACTGCTCAGAAATCTCAGTAACCGTGCGTGATTAATTCGACATCGACATATTAACGATATTCGGACCACCCCAATACCCAGTAAGAACATGAAGAAACACCTCCGTCTGAACCTATCGTGCTTAGAAAGGGATTCAGATTGATCTCTCTACTGAGAAGGCTACCGAGGATTGGCCAGCTTCAAAAACACCATCAAGGATGACGTCAGTTTCATATTTTAGTTGATGTCTGTCGACGATTCATTAAGAGGAACTTTGATGACTGACGAACTCCTTACTCCCTTGGACCACAAAAGATACTACATACACTGAGGTGATGACCATGAAGCGACTTTCCAAACGCTAAAGCAGAAGCTTCGTAACACTTTGATATTATCTTAGCCTAGGAGACTAAAGACTTCATGGCATATTGATACAATGCGAGAAGGTCACTACCTATTCCACACGTCGGATTGAGATACACGAGCGGAATTACACAACCCATGACTTGGAATTGGGTGAAATGACGTTCATATCGAAGGTCTAAAGACATTATCTGTATGGTACCAAACACATCGGCCGCAAAGATTACTAGATTTTGGAGAGCATAATGTGCGCGTGGATGCTCAGGTACAATGGTATGGGATATTTTGTAACTACAATCATGAGCCTTGTCACATCTCTAAACTCATCTACTTACTAATAACAGGGAGGTCAGTTCTGGTAGGTGTCTAGTACGCTTCTAGAATACCAAAGGTGTGGTGGGTTAGCTGCGGTACACCCTATATATAAACACTAATGGTGCTTTGGAAGTGGGACTGAGCGTCAGATCAAGAACTAGCCCTATTCATCATTCGGGCAAGACTAGCATTGTAGCTGGTTTCCAGAGCGGAAAGAAAACTCCTAAAATCAACTGAGATTGAGCATTTACACTTACTATACACACTCGGCTACCAGAGCAAACTTAGGAAGGCCAGTTCGAGGCGCTATGAGAAACTAATGTAGGGATGAGATCTCTATGAGGAAAAGACAAACTCTTAAGGTCAAACTAGATGAAACTTACGGATGTATGGGTCCCATAGTACGGGAAGCAGAGAGAGTTGATAAGGGATAAAAAAAATTATAGTTCTTGAGAATCTGCTCATTCTGGTTCGCACACGCGATACAAACATTTGAAAGCACTCTACTGATGATCCAACAAGAAAGCCAAAACGTGAAACCTATGTGAGCAAGCACTTGACTTGTTCTAAGGTTAAGATCCTACATCAGCTGCTGCCTGGACTATTACTACAACCAGAAACATCCCTATGAGAAGTGGAAACAAAGATCTATGAACTCTAGCACCAAACTACCTTGAACATCAGGCGAACGTGATACGATCTGGTTGATCACTGGTTGACTGACCAGACTTACACACTTTTTAACGATTGAAAGGACTAGCAAAAGAGAGAAGTTATCTAAGCCCTACAGATAAGGAATCAACAATTGGCACAAGGTGCCACTTCAAGTATATCGGGTCGCGACACTTAACCTACAAATCATTCTGAATAAATTACCAAAGGCATTGAAAGAAAGCCTAGACACGAGTACTGCATGACATTCTCAAACCGATGGACGGAGCGAACGAACTACCCAAACTATTAGAAAATATTTGCAGGGCATGCGTGATGGATTTCAGCAACAACTGGGAAACACTTCTAATGTTTGGTGGAAATTTTCCTAAAACAAACATTATCACACTAGCATTGAGACAACACCGTTTGATGCACTTTACGGACAAGAGATGTAGATCACGTATCTGCTAGGCAGAGGTTAGTGATAGTCAGCTCACAAGCCCTAAACTGTACATGAGACATCAGAAAGGATTATACAAACCCAAAACCGTATGGTGGCATCTCGCAATCATCAGAAGGACTATGCTTACAAACATTCTACTGAACGCCTCACCCTAACAAGGGTAATTCGTTTTGGGAAAACGGGGCAAATCAAACATGCGATACGTAGAACCTTTCGAATCGAGGATAGAATTGGTTCTGTAGCATATGAGTTGAATGTATCAGAAAGATTAAACGGTATACGCAATGCATTCCATGCATCTAACCTGAGAAGTGGTTATCGGACAAAACACTAATCGTGTCACTCGAAGAGTTAAAAATCGAGAAACGATTAAACTCCATTAAAGGATCCATGGGGATATTGGACTGCGACGAGGAAACAACTCAAGCATAGCAAGATTCCAATCTTCAAGTTTCGTTAGAAACTTGAAGCGTGGAATGTAGTTCGCAAGGAAACACGGTGACCAATCGATGCGAAAGCATCCTCGGTTATTCAATCGGACAAACGTCGACCAATGAAAGTACAAGCTAAATTTCGGGGACGAAATTTCTTTCAACAAGGGAATGATGTGACAATTGAAAATTTGGTTTTTTTTCTTTTTTTTTCTTTGTGTCCAGTGAAAGAAAAACAATCTTAATTTTCGGGACGATTTTTTTTTTCAACAAGGGGATGATGTGACACCCGACAAAATTCAGGTATAAACACGAACACGAATAGTAATGATATTAAACATTCATGCATTCACACATCTTTTAGAGTTCTTAGATGTGTCAACGATCGAGTCCATGAGCTTTCACACTCGAGTCGGTCCTGATCGTTGGTGACTAATTAACCAAACACTAATTCGAACAAACCAAAACTCATATACTCTATGCTAAGTAATTGTATGTGATATTGCATGTTAATTGGATGTATGTATGCATGACCGTCGTTAAGAAGTTTATTATGAACGCATGCGAACTGTGTAGATACTAAATTAAGAGGGTGTAGTTTATAATTTGTCCAAACTATGTTGTATATATATATATTTAACAACAATAAAAAAAATAATCGGTACATGATCTATACATGCAAGGCTACGGTTTATGAAGTTGGGGAAGGTTATCCATATAGTTTATTTGAATTGATGGGATATCCTACAAACTCTCTCCCCCCTCACCACATTTAACGTAACCTCTTCCCCCTCCCCCTCAAAAATCTCCCTCACAGCCCTATTCCTCTCACAAGTTCATGGCTGAATCTCTCTCTATTTCCCCTTCATCATCGAAAATCTCCATTTTCCTACTATATCGTTGCAGCACACCGGCGCATTGGAACGGATAGCACAAAGAAGTACATTCCGTTTGGGTTTGCTCTCTCGGATCTGTGGAGATAGTCAGCGGGCAGAAGCGTTCCACGGGAGTCTCGAGCATCGAACACACTCGAACCCAACTCTTAACTCACGGTTTTCAGGTACGACCTAATCAAGTTTTGAAAACTCTAGATGGGTCATAAATCTGATTGCCTCTTGTAATGATTCATGATTAATATTTTTCTTTTTCTTTCCGAAAAACTAATGGTTTGAATCTATGAAACTAAGTGATTGGTATGCTTGTAATGTTGAAGGGTGATGTAGGGTAGCATGCGAATTTGAAAAACCCAAATTGTCTCATATACAATTCCCTTGCAACATATAACCTCAGTAGTAAATCAGATGGCAATATTTGTGCAGCATCAACAAAATCACGAATTGTAGTGGGTATGCAAGTCCGGATACCCCAGGTGTGCAACAGGAAGCTTAGTGGTGGTCTATAGTCTAATTAGTGAATTACATAACAAATATACCATTAAATTATATCGTTTTATATTTTATGTATTTTCCTCGTGGATAGGTACTTCGATTATATACAACAAAAGTTTGAAAATTTTGAAATATCATATCTAAATTATTATTATCGCTAATTATTCCAAGTGATGACAAAAAGTGTTTTAATAATAAAAGATAAAAGTAAGTTAGATATAGATTGAAGTATGATGTTTGATATTCAAGATGATAAAAAAACCTGATTTTAATATGTATTATTGTTGTTATGGATGATAGTAAGGGTTAGTAACATGATTAAACTAGAAACCTTATTTGAAGCTTATATGATTCACCATTATGCATGCTTACCATTATGCATTACGTATGTTCCGTGGATTAGTGGATTATTTGGTAAATTTAGGACTGCGTTGTTTAGCGAATAACATGTCTTAGGTGCATGCTAGAATACGTATAACCTGTTTTGCATGTTTTAATTGATAACTTGTGATACATGAAAATATACTATTTCTGTAAATTTTCCTAAAACGAACGCTTTCCGGATTTGGAAAGTGTAACCGTATAGACAAACACAATAGTTAACAAGTCACCAACGTGTCGTCAGGGTTGATTGAGTATGTCAAGTTGTTCTTGCATTGTGGTCTTACATAGTTACAAACATATAGGTGATTCATAGGGAAAATCATCAACATTTTATTAACCTCTTGCCGAGCTCCCAAAGGTGAGTTCTCTAACATTTTTCTCTCTAAGTATCTCCTTGAGAGAGAAAAGCATGCTACAAACATTTCTGGTAATATAATTGTATAGCTGATCACGTATGTGCGAACATAACACATATTTGAAGTCCTTACATTTTCGGACCGTTAGTTTATGAGAAAGCGAGGTTATATTGAGTAGTACTACTGGGTTTGACAAACCCCACCCGCGTTAGTCGCTCTAACTCGACTGGATGTCGAACGGGTGTAACATTAGCCTATACATTATCATCTTCGTCCGTGTTAGACGATGATGGAAAGGCATTACAAACACAAACAGTCACGCTTCGGTTGCGAACCACATAGTGATAGCGATTTTGGCCTAGCTAGCTGCAAATACAATTATGATAACATTGTACAAACATTGGTTCAAACATTGATTCTTACATTATGTCTTTATGAACTCACCAGCCTTTGCGCTGACCCACATAGCATGTCTTTCACAGGTATCTAGGTCCAGAGCACGATTAGGATGCATGCTTTGCACTGGGTCTACAATGCACTTTTAAAACCTCATTGGTTTATTTTTTTATTTGGGTTATGCGCGTGTTTTGCGTAACCTTGTTATTACTTTTACTTATGCTTTCGCATTCCTTTAAAACTGTTTTTGTATGGTTTGGTATGACTAATGACTCGGATCCTAGTTTGTCACACGCCTCGTGGTTATACTTCGTAGGTGGATTTCCAGGGTGTGACAGATTCTAAAATCAACCTAGAAAAGAAAGGGGTAAGTTAAGGATATCTCGCTGATGAGATATTCGTAAACGGAGCAGGTTTCGGGACGAAACCTTATTTAAGGGGGGTAGAGTTGTAACATCCCAAAATTTTGAGAAATATATGATTAGTGTGATTAATATACATTATATATGTGTTGGAAAGCTAAACGTGTTAAAACGTTTGAAAAATGCATGTTTACCCATTACCGGGTAATAAATCGATAAATAACAGTATTGCATGAATGATTTATGTATTAATTGATAACATGAGGAAAGAAAATGAAATTATATGAGTTTTATATCAACGATAATTGATATATATGATGTTAGCATGAAAAACGTAGCTAAACGTTTATATGATGGAAATAAATAATAACCGGGAGAAAATGCCTCTACGTGATTACATTACAAATACATGTGTAAAATATGTTTAAATAGCATAAACGCATGTGAAATATTCATTTGATGAATATATATGTGGAAATACGTGTTTAGATAATTATACGTGTAGAAAATGCATGCTTATATAATTAACAAGAAAATAGAAGGATAGAAAGTGTACATTATGGAAATACACAAATATATATATGTATATATGACCCGAACCTTCGAGAATGTTAAAAATATGTTTAAGAAGGTTGTAAGACATAAAATGATAGTTACATCAAAAGATTAGGGTTTAATATGCATAAGATAAAAGTTAAAGGGCTAAAAGTGTAATTTATTTAAAGTTATGAATACTTACGGATATTATACGTATCTATAACTATTATAAGTACCCCGAGGCTTATAATGTATTATAATAATATCCTAAAGTGATTCGGTACATAAAATAATAAGCATTGTAAAGTTTGAGGGTTCAAATGTGTAAATAATGAAAAATATATATAAATATATATAAAAATATATACGTATGTATACGTATATCATCGAGAGTGTCCCGAGCCTTAGAAACTTTATTTAACATGTTTTATAATAGTTCGATACATAAAATAATAGTTTGGTGGAAGTTAGGGGGCCAAAATGTAAATAAAAAGTACAAGGACCAAAACTGTCATTCACCCATAGTTACCAGGCGTATCGCGAACCATTCCCTTTCATCCGGCGCGATACGCGACACCTACAGCGACCAGATTCAATGTTTGCGACTTGTTGCTCACGTTTGATCCGAATTCATGTCCATAACGTGTCAATTTGCAAGATTAGTCACCCTTAAACGTGTTAGAACCCTGGGGCGACCTCAAGAGTATAAATAGCAGCCTCGAATCAACAGAAAAACTCGCCAATTTCGTGATTCTTTACCCAAAAACCCCATAAACAAACCAGACGCTTCGTTGGTGAAATTCGAGCAACTCGGAAGGAGTTAGGAGCTTAAATTCTGCAGTCAAGCCTTAATTGGTATGCTTAACAATAACCTCCTTCAGTTTTTGCTAATTCAATTTCTAAATATGATTTCTAAAAATGATGTAAAATTAGGGTTCTTAATGTTATTTTGCTCAAATCGGGTGATCGGGTGGGAGTTAGGCTCTGAATTTTTGTAGGTACTCTTAAAATGATGTTATATAAGAAAGCCCTAAGTTTATTTCACAATTGGTAAAGGTTTGGTATGGGTTTTGTAAACGGGTCAAAAATTAGGGTTTTCGTGTCGTTATTCTGCCCAAATCAAGTAAACGGTTTTGAATTAAGCTTTGCCATTTTAAAGGATATTATAAAATGTTATAATGGATAATACCCTAAGACGGTTTTGAATAAAAATGAGTTTTAATAATAAAATGGGAATTTTATGAAATTAGGGTTTCGAAATAAGGTTATTTAATATAAAATAATCCGGAGGGTATGGGGACTTGAGTTTTGGTATGATAACATATTTATATATATATAATAAGTATATATAAAGTTAAAATGGATAAATAATGAAGTATTGAAAATACCGAGTTAATCGGATATTAGAAGTTCGTACGGACCGGAAGGGTAAACGCCTGTACACTGGGGTTTCTGGCATAGCGGGGGTGTCACCATCCCATCTGGGCAATGGCATCCCAATACTGGGCGATCCCGGAGTGAGCGTTTACTTATAGGAATGCGCGTCTTCATATTATCATTAAAAGAAAAGGATAATTGCCTATAAGGGCATTTTGGTCATTTTAACCTATTAAAAGGATAATCTTAATAAAAATATAATATTAAGATAATAAGAGATAGAAATAAACATAGAGAGTGTTTATTGTATGAAACATTGCGTTAACGCCATACGATACGCAAATTAGGTCAAAAAGGAATCGTTGCGGAAGTTCTGTCCGAGTAAACAAGTTAAAGACATAAGGTGAGTTCTATGAGCCCACTCTTAAATATTTTAAATATTTTAAATGTTTTAAATGTTTTCGGGCTGATATACATACAAATGTTATAAAATGCATCTAAATGATTTATAACTGAAATGTTGCGTATCTGAACTATTGAATTACCTTTGAGTAAATATATATCAGATTGCTAAGGTGCTAATTGATAAATGGATATATGGAACTATTAAATTATTGTTAAATTGATATATATATGTGGACTGTTATGGAAATGCATATACGTGAAATATCTTGAATTGATAAACTGTTAAAAGGCTTTTGGGATAATATATATAGAAATATATATATATGATATGTTATGAAAATGATATTAAATCATTGTACGTGTTATAACGTAATTATAATGACTGTGATATGATATGTGTTATATTTGCTTCGAAATTAAATAGTCAAGTGATAAAGGAATTATTAGTAAACGTTATAGTGAATATGTATGATTATATGAGAACAGGTGATGCATTTGCTTTATTATTATGTGGTGGATACGCCGCTGGTACTTCCTATATATATATACATAATAATATTAGTTACCCAGTATATCAGAAGTGTGGAGGATACGCCCTGTATACATACACTAACGATAAATTGGGAGATGTCCACTTGTTACAGTATATGAAGACCTTATCACTGTTTACTAATAATCTTAAGTCTCTTGGGTATTTAACTAAGGGGCGGGTAGTAGTAAAGAGGGAGTTAGGAGGTAGTGTTGCTCAATGGGATTAGAGACCACTACAAATAGAAAAGGGAAAAAGCTACTGACCGTTATAGGGAATGCTCTAGACGGGTAAACTCGGCAGTAAGCAAATAGGGGAAGGCGGTGCAACTGTTCGTTATAGGGAATGCCCTAGAAGGGTAAACTCGGCAGTTAGCAAATAAGGGAAAGCGAGACAACTGACCGTTATAGGGAATACCCTAAAGGGGTAAACTCGGCAGTCCGCAAAGATGGTTTCTCTGTTTATACATTAGCAGGGTTTACACTGGTAATAAATGTTGGGGTTGTAGGAAGGGATAGCGGGATAAATGGTTTTATAGGGGGTGTTTCCTGTTAAGGAATATTGTGTATTATATAATTGTGATATATATTATACTTGTTAATTATCTGTGAAAAAGGGATCTTGCAGGTCCAAGGGTTTTAAACCTCACGCCGAGGTAAAGCTTTTAAAATATAGAACTCACCAGCGTAAGATGACCTTTTCCAAAAATGTATGTATGTCAGGTCAGGGTGAGGCTTCGACTAGTTATGAGAAGGCCCTGGTGATAAGGGATTAGACGGGCAAGCTATCGGACAGAAGGAGGGTGTTGGCAAGCTGGCATAGTTATAGCAATAAAACGTAGTGACAGTTAGTATTTCCTTATGTAAATTATCTCTTACTTTGTAGTACTTGGCAAATAAATAAAAGTTTCAAATTTCCGCTGCTTAGTAATCTCTGTTATTACCTTGTGTTCATGAGTAAATCCGATTAGTGACCCCTTCTGGAGCCAAGTCTGGGAGTCGGCGTCACATTCTTTACTCAAAACCTTTTAAAAAGATTTATCTTTATGATAACCATTTATTATAACCTTTCTGAAAACAGTTCATAACAAACATTCATAATCTCAAACATTTATAGGCTTTAAAACACTCCACGTATGTGTATCAACACAAAATATGTAAAAGCATTTAACTCAAATACTTTTCAAGTAAACAGTTGAATATATATCATTGCATGTATACCAGCCCGAAAACATTAAAACATTTAAAAGTGTGCTCATAGAACTCACCTTATTCTCTTAAGCAGTTCATTCAGGCAAAACCTCCGCTATGCCTTCCAATTAAACCTAATCACGTATTGTATGGTGTTAACGCAAGGTTGAATACAATAAACACTTCCTGTGTTTATTTTAATATCTTATTATCTTAATAATATTCAACTATTAAGTTCATCTCTTTTAAAAGTCAAAATGACCAAAATGCCTTTAGGCAGTTATTCTTTTCTTTTAATGATAATATGAAGACGAGCATTCCTATAAGTAAACACTCACTCCGGGATCGCCCAATGAGGTATGCCAGGTCCCAGTTGGGATTTATAAGACATCTCCGCTTTGTCAGAAACCCCAGTGTACAGATGCTTACCCTTCCGCTCCGCACGAACTTTTAAATAGTTCATTATCTCAAAATATATCTTTCGATATATAAATATCTCTAAATAAATCCGATAATTAATTTATTTATCTTTTATATATTTTAAATATATATATATTATATATATTAAAAATATATTTAAATATTCTTTAAAATCGTTTTAACATTTATAACTTTTGTAAATGTATATTTATATTCGTTTTATTCAATTTAACATATTTATCTATTAATATATATATTTATATCAAATATTCTTTTTAATCAAATTTTATTAGCATTTCATATCATTTATAATTCAATAATGATATTTGTAATAATAATAATAATATAAGATGATTACCTTTTCGACGGGTCGTGTATCGAATTCAAAATAACCGAGATAAAAAAGTTGTCCGTTTTAGATAAACGAATAGT
>JBCNJP010006997.1:0-32641 GCA_039602395.1 Deinandra increscens subsp. villosa | reverse complement strand
GTAACACCCGTTTACAATTTGATGCCAAAACACAATGGTTATTAACACTAACGTTAGTCCCAGAATTTTTTTGGTTGTTTTACATAATTACAACCCTACAACCCAACACTTGGGTCTACATGATTACAAAATATACCATTTGGAAGGTAATTGACATTCATAAGTAGTTAAATGACATTGACATGTTTTATAAACAAAAGTACGGATCGGGTCTTTTGCCTTCACATGATCGGTCCTTCTTAGCATTGATGAGCACCCGTCAAGCTTTCGCCTTACCTGCAATTCACTCACTTTCAATAGTGAGTTTACATTGCTTAAACACACATAAACTGTAGTTACAAGGAAAATAATAATCAAATTCGGGGAATGGGTTCTAGGCGTATCGCCTAGAACTTACCCATTTCCAGGCGATACGCCTAGAAGTGTAGGCGTGTCGCCTGCCACTCTGGAAGTTCCAGGCGATACTCTGGAACCACATTTCCAGGGATTTGGCTAATTTTCGGTCAAATCTATACTTAGTCAAATTTTTTAGCATTTCCCCTGTTTTTACCAGTTTTGCTCCAGCTCATTTTTAGACTTAGTAACTACCTTTGTAGTGTCACAAAACACATTTTTAAGCATTCAAACTCACACTTTGACATACCTTAGTCATGGTTTCGATATAATAGCCAACCCTGGGTTCTCCCGACCCGTTTGACCCGCTAGAGGTTCCTTGTGACAACCATCAAAGGTTATCATCCAGAATTTTGCCCAATACATATAATTTACATTTAAGATCATAATGCAAGCAATATGGTCATGTAATATAGTGTGCAACTAAAATTAGTTCTACACATCCGTAATGAATCCAACATTGCGCATCACCGATACACTAAGTTTTGACATAGTTCATAAAACCTCACTCTTCTTAACATTGATTTAACTACTCATATTAGTTGATGACCAGGTTACCCTTGTTTCTTATTTGACCCGTTAAGACGGGTCCTTGCCCTTGGTTTACTCCAATGCCCAATTTGACCACATATTAGCCCTGGAATCTATGGTTCTATAACCATTTACGATTCCTTTTTCTCCTGTTACTTGGCATGGACTCTATAAGCCCATTTTCGCCTCCACAACTTTTGTTCACTACATGATTCAACCGAATCTTCCCTATGGTCAAATTTATCATTGGAGAACCCTTGGCTTTGGGCTTCACGGTTCCTAGAACCATTCGTCACCCATACTCATAATTCATAGTTTATTCCATTAAATTGTAAATACGCATTTACTTAACTACTTCATGTAACATAAATAATGTTACCTTTAGAGCTTGATCCACCGCAACCACCAATTCCGGAGTTATTCCCTTGATCACCTTGATTGCCTAATGAGTCACTAACAATGTTAGGACCATAATCATAGTAGCATTTTACCACATTTTCAATAACATGATTTCTATGCTACACATACATATGTAAAATTCCATATAGACGGAACTCAAATATTCATCAAGTTTACATCTAGATACATGAATCATTAACCTTAACATGGCAACTAAGGCATACATTAACCATATTATCTAATGCACATGCTTTCACCTAGTTGGTTAAATTTTGCGAGCTTATAGCACCCTATGTCATCCAACATCAATACAAGCAATTTTGTTGCATTTAACACATTTTGACTCTTTGAGGCATTTTTTCAAACACCTTGTGTGCATACTTTGATACGCACATACAACTCAATTCCATAAACCCTCAAATAACCATTTTACATGGGTTGGGTGAAATCACCCCTAACCCATCATCAATTCATCATGTAGCATCAAATTCAAGTTAGAAATCCTTTATTAAAACAAATTTCATGACCATCTTAAGTGGTCATCTACCATGGAGGTCCATGTGTAAGAAATTGGTGATTACTTCACCAATTACCAATCAAGTTAGCAAGTTATGCTACAAATAAGGTTCCTAGAATCATAGAATACACATTTTAATCATCAATTGCAGATTTCTAGCCTCTAATTTTCGAGACCTAGCATGCAACATATGGGGGTTTTACTTACTTGCATCAAGTATGAGTTAAGGCAAGGAGTTAGACTTCAATTTCCAAGTTCCTAGCAAAAAATCGCAGGTTAGAGCCTCTTGATTGCAGGGTTTGAGCAAGAAGAAGAAGAGAGGGGTGAGGGGTCGTAATACAGGTCACAGAATGCGACCTCCCCCTCTTTTCTCTTCTTTTGTTTACACTACTTTACCCATATTACAATTCTGGCCCCTCAACTTTGATAATGAGTTATAATTTAATTAAAATGCTAATTTTTTCTCATAAAACCCCCTATTAACACATAAAAGCAATTTCTATAAATATTTGGGGAAACTCTTAACTATAAAATAATTTTAGTTGACTAGACGTTGACGGGGAAATTTAACTATTAGAATTTGGGATGTTAATAATTCAGCTCAAATCAATAAGGTTGAAGATGTAGACCACGTGGTAGTTTTCTTCGCGGATTGAAATTAAAATAGAGAATAATGCTTGTGTATAGTGTAATTTTGTTTAATTTTGTTTTGTATTATAAATTGTATGTACTCATAATTTTTTATTTATTATTGTTAATAAATCATCTGATTTTTAGGTTTATGATGTTAATATGTAGTATATTTTTTTAATTTATTATAAGTTTGAACTAATTAAAATAATGCTTAAATCGCATATTGTCCAAATGAGTGTGGCTAAAAGTATCAACGGTCACGCTTATTGGCAAAGAATGACCACATAAAATCACAATTATTATGTGTCACCAAATGTTAGCTTATAGCTATGTTTTTATTATTTTCAAATGATGTGGCTAAAACATCTATATGTATGTGACTATATAATACCAACATGCACACTTATGTACAACACACGTGGCCGTTCGAACCCTTTAGCCACACTAATTACGACAAGATGGGTGAGCTATAACAACCATTTGGCCACGTTTTTTCTAACACATGTGGCTAAAATACAAATATATGTGACCATATAATACCAAAGGCCATACTTTTGATATTTTAATTCCCCACCCTTTGACCACACATATTGGGACAAAATGTATGATTTCAGCAACCCATTTGGCCACGTTTTTTTCTAACATATGTGGCTAAACACAAATATATGTGACCATATAATACCAAAGATTACACTTTTGATATTTTAACATGGCCGTTGCCACCCTTTGGTGATTTCAGCAACCCATCTGGCCACATTTTTTTCTAACACATGTGGCTAAAACACAAATATATGTGACTATATAATACCAAAGGCCACGTTAAACAAACACATGTGCCCGTTAGGACCCTTTGGCCACGCTTTTTGGAAAAATCGTGGTACTCTTTACCCACGTTTCTAGGTGGCTTCAGCCATTATTCTAACGTGGCCGTATGATACATACAATGACGGGACCTTTGGTGTCGATTGAAATGGAAAAAAAAACATGGCCAAAGACCTTTGGTCACGGTTTCTTTCTATGGCCAAAGACCAATTTTGACATAGTGTTTAGTGGAGATTTATAGCATCATTGCGGGACCGATAGTAAGTCGTTGGAATCATCCATCAACCTTATCAATCTTGATGGGTCGCTTGCGCTGAGGTAGAGTCTGATCACCGTTAGCGGCCAACGTGTCATGTATAACGTTTACCTTTCTTTCATCGAAATCCCCAACTTTAGGGGGTTGTTTTTTGAGATTAATTTGCCTGCTTCTTTTCATCCATGTTTTCATTGTTTTGCGCATGGGTATGAGGGGTTAGCCTCAGAACGACTTAATGAGCTTAATAGTTTATTGTAGTGTATATCTTTTTCAGACTCCTCATACTCGTGGGTTTTGAGTCTATATGATGATTCAGTCTTCTTGGTCAAAGTGTGAGGAAATGTATTGATCGTACTACTCTCCTTAATAGTAATTTTTGTATGCCGTTTTCAGACTTCTCAGACTCGTAGTTTTGAGTCTTTATGACGATTCAGTCTTCTTGGTCAAGGTGTGAGGAAATGTATTGATCGTGCTACTCTCCCACTAAAGGACAAACAAAAAGATAAAATTAAAAAAAACACTAAAAGACAAACAATGTCTTGTATTTTGTATATATAGGAGAATAACCACTTTAGTGGAGACTTATAGCATCATTGCGGGACCGATAGTAAGTCGTTTAAACCATCCATCAACTGTATTAATCTTGACGGGTCGCTTGTGCAGAGGTAGAGTCAGTTGACTGTTAGCGGTCAACGTGTCAAGTAGAACGTATACCTTGCTTTCATTGAAATCCTCAACTTTAGAGGGTTGTTTTTTTAGATCAATTTTCCTGCTTCTTTCCATCCATGTTTTCATTGTTTTGCGCATGGGTATGAGGGATTAGCCTCGGAAGGAGTTAATGAGCTTAATAGTTTATTGTAGTGTATATTGTTTTCAGACTCCTCAGACTCGTGGGTTTTGTGTCTATATAATGATTCAGTCTTCTTGGTCAAAGTGTGAGGAAATGTATTGATCGTGCTACTCTCCCTAATTGTAATTTTTGTATGTCGTTTTAAGACTTCTCAGACTCGTGGTTTTGAGTCTTTATGAGAATTCAGTCTTCTTGGTCAAGAAGTGAGGAAATGTATTGATCGTGCTACTCTCCCCAATAGTAATTTTCCTATGAGATGGATTCACTTTGTCCCAAAGAAGGTATGAGCTTGGCATGTGTTAGTGGATCAATTGCATACTAGGTGGAATCTGAGTTGAATTGGTATTGATAACTATGCCTCTTCTGCCTCGTATGTTCTTCTTTTGTGAAGGCTATTGACCACCTAATTGAAAACCGTAATATTGCTGCTAAAACTTGGCGTCTTATAGCGGGCTGGTCATATACCTCTGTCATTGAGCCGATGCGACCGAAGTTGATGAGGAGTTGCTTCATGAGTTGAGACATTCCATCAAGGCTAAGTCCTTGATTGAGGCGGTTTGTTTTACAACTTGCCGAGTCTTTAGGTGGTTCAAATACAAGATCAGTTTTCATTTTAATGGTGTTAGGAGCAAGAAGCTTTTTATACAATTGTCTACTTTTTATTCATGGTTTGTTAATATGGACTACAAATCCAACTATGCATAGATTAAAAACCTCTCCTTATAATATAACAATTCCTTTTTTATTTTCTGGTTTAATTTATAAGAACCGTTTTATACTAAATCCACACTAAATCTAACATCTATCTATATAATAGTAAAAGTTGAGCAATGCCCCGATTTGACACCATATTGAATGCGAAATCATAAACACGGTTTACTTGAAAGCAAGCATTTAGTACTACATGCTTAAGCATGGTGTTTAATTAAGAGCATGATACATGTTGATGCATCATCATCATGGTGGTGAATGGTTGATTAAATGTCGCAATAAATTTGCTTACATCATTATCAAGCCATCCGAATTCTCTAACCCCTTATTGATCAATATATCATAACTCACGTATGAGTTGATGGTGATGATTAATTTGATAATAAAGAAACCCATCTGAATTCTATATTGTTTGTTAATTGTTCATAATGGTGTATGTTAAATGACAATCTTTAGAGTTCTTGCAACTCATAGAAATAAATTGATCTTATTTAATTTTTAGCTTCTACAAGGTTCTAATGAGGTATATAAATCCATCTAGAATTGGTTGTCAACCCCCTTCCTCCGCCACCTCACCCGTCGGACCTCCTACGCCGTGTATGTTTATTTTTATTACGTGTCCATGTTTATGCAATTTATTTAAAGTTAATTTACCTATGGTTGTATCCGGTGGGAAGAAAATGTACCACCGGAGGCTCTGTCCCTATGCTTGCGTCCGGTGGGAAAAAAATGTACCACCGGAGACTCGCAAAATACCAAGTTCATTTACATATCATTCAAATATTACATTTGTTTATTACATGTTTACCTCATGATTGTCTTCCTTTTGTTTCTTCTTCCCAAGTTCTTTCGTTGCTTGTAGCTGGTCAGTATGGGTTTGATCGTCGTGCACTTCAGGTTGCGACGAGTCGATTGGTACGTCTTCGTTTTTGTGAACGGGTCCACTGCATGGATCTTCACTGTTGCGGTTACTTCTCTTCGAACCCCTTCTCCGGTAACTAAAGTTGTCGCCTGTTTTTCCCCGGCTTGCAATGTAATGCATAGTGCTCGGGCATAACAGTCAAGAGAAAGTAACAATGAATAAATTGCTCAAATAAAGCGGTATTATTCCGAGTACCCAGTTACACATTTTTCTTTACGTATACAATCAATATGAAACTGAACACAAAAGAAACAAAAAATGCACGCGTATTGTTACCCGACCCGTTATGATTATGTCATTTGAATTTAACCGTTATGTTATTATGGTATTGTTTTAAGAGGTGGGAAAAATATTAAACAGCTTAATATTAAAAGGTTTGGACGACAAGTGAAAATCATACGCGGATCCTGACTGCCCCAACCCGTTTACTGATTTTACGCTATGATCCGTTTGGCTTATTCTGACGTTATGAGAGATTCGTTGTACATCAGAAATTGCATTATAACCCCGTTAGGTGGAAGCTATGACACGCGGATCCGTCCCCGACCCGTATCCAACAAAATATTTCATGCTTATGTCATTTAAATTTAAACACGCTTGCAAGTTGATTGGCCTACATATTTGACATCCAACAATACATGTAACATATCATACCATTGCTGACTATTTTTATGAAGCGATATTCTTAATTTGGTGTTTATCTACATTATCAAGTTCGCCATATTATAATTTAACTAGAAAACAAAAAATTATGTGTTTGAATTGATGTTGTAATTGAAGTTATTTAAAAATATATGCTTGGGTATACTATAATTGAATTTATTGAGAATACGGGTTTGTCTTTGTGGTGCAAACACATTTACTCCCTTTTGTAATTGAATTTATTTAAAAATATATACTTGGGTATACTATAATTGAATTTATTGAGAATTGTTTGAATCACCGTTTCAAACATCCATGTTTAATGAATAACCCGGTTGTTGCACCGTAGGTAAACAATTTAACTCATATTTCACAGACACAAAATCGATAGATTTGAAAAGAGATAGATAGTATCGACAAAATCTATCTATTGATTAACACCGATTCTTAAAACCAACACATGGAAACAAATAAATACAGTTTCACTCAAAGAAAGACGGCACCATAGATGGACTGATCATTTAATTATAAGTTGTATCTAAATCATGGATCTGACAAATCCGAACCTCAAAATGGTGACGATGAACTCACCTGCGGCGAATCAATCACTGAATTGTTATTCCGTTATAACGATTTGACCCCACTCGATCTTCCAGATGCCGGCAATGATGAAGACGGCAGCGACCTAATTACCAACTTAGATGTCGGGACGATGAACATGACATGAATGATTAAGCAGATGGGACGAAGGGCTGCGAGGGTTGTCTGTTGCGTCCTATGGGTTGGGTGTACTTTGGAGTTAGGGTTACTAAGGGGGTGTTTGTTATTTGGTAAAAGATCTTCTAAACCTCTTTTGTCTTCTTGGCGCAGACGCGGGAAGACGTTTTCTTCAGAAGTCTGTTTGTTTTCTCGCAGACATTTCATTAAAAAACGTCTGCGAGAGCTCTTTTTGGAGAAGATGTAAAATATAGCTTCCAACCTCTTCTCAACTCAAAACCTATTCTGTTTCAGGTCGCTGCTCACAAAAAAGAAAAGCTCAGTTCCTTCATTCCACTCCCGTCGGTTGTCTCCCCCCTCCACCACTTCGCTGCCGGTCGATCTCAACCACTCCGCCCGTCGCTCTCCACCACTCCGCCGGTCGCTGGATTCCTCACTCCGCCATCGGTCACTCTCCACCACTCAGCCGGTGTCGATCTTCTCCACTCTTCTTCTTACAATCAACTTTTATTTCGATCTCCTCTTCTTGAATGCGTATTATATATCATATTTTGTTGAGTAATTTTTGAGGAACCGGCGATGGTGAGTCGGTGAGATGCAATTTATGTTCATGTGCATCCATCAATTTTGTCGGTATGCTTAAGCTCCAATTTTGCGTATACAGTATGCTTAAAGCTCAAATTTGAGTATCAATTGTCATGTGACTTTTTTCACAGTAGGTAATTTTTTTAAAAAGTTTAGTATTTTGAGTTTCAATTGTCATGTGATTTTTACAAAATAGGTAATTACAATGAATGAAGCAACAATAGTAGAGAAAACTAAAAATGATACAAACTTACTACATGAAATTACAATGAATGAAGCATAAAAAAATATATATGATTTATAATGTTGAAAAACTCTTTTAAGTTAAAAAAACAGTTTATTTTAGCAGTCTGCAGACGTTAAAAAACAAACAGTCTTCTTCTTACAGACTGCAGACATTTGGTCCACCCTTCTTCTGCAAATGTCTGCAGATATGGTCCGCAGACTGCAGACCTTTTACCTCTTTAAAAACAAACAGCACCTAAATTCTTTTTAATTTGACGGGATGGGTAATGGATTTAACTATAAGCTAAATCTGTTAATATTTATAATTGATAATTAAAAAACATATTTCGGGTTTCGGATATCCGAAATGCCCTAAGTTTTTCAAAAACACTATCCGAATCCAAAAAACCGGATATCTGAATATTCAGATTTTTTGGGATTCCGAATTTCAGATATATTGGGCTCGGTTTTGGATTCAGATATTTTTTAACACCCCTAATTTCAAATAATTCATTGTCTAAAAGGGATTTTAACATGGTTAGTATTTTAATTTTGATAATAATTTTTATTGTGTTTAAAATTTATAATATTTGAGATTTGGCTCAAACGTTCTGAGCATTTTTTAAAATAAGATTTCTCATTTTGAAATTCAGGTCAATATATTAAGATTTTCACCTTTGAAAATTGGCACATTCAACTAAGTCATAAAGAAATGAACATTCTATAAAAGTGTCATGAATACTGTTCTTAACAGACAAACTATTCTTAACCATAGAATTACAGACTGGAGCTGAATCAGATTTGCGCTTTGAACTTCTTTCTTTATATCGCATAATAGGTGATCCAGCAGAACACAACACGTTTAATTACATATGAGCATGTTACATGCCCTTTTAATTTGCTGATGGTTTTATAACGTGTTTCCAAGTTTAATTATGTATGTATGTGTTACAAATTACATATATAAACGTTACCGAAAAAAATGGTAAAACATGTTTAATGACATATGAGCGTGTTAAAAATACAAATGTCAGAAACCAAATCTGGTAATGTGACATGTTTTCTTATATATGTAATAGTGTTAGTATGTTTGGCGTGTTTCATATAATTAGGTCTAAACATTGGATCGTTAATGTAACCTACTTTTCTAAATGTAAGTATGTTTATCTAGCGAAAATGAAAATAAGTATATTTGGTTTAGCCAAAATAAAGATAAATATATTTTAATATGCAGTAGATTCTGTTCTCCAGTTTATGAGTTATAATTTATAACATGTTTACTTACATATGAGCATGCTACAAATACAAATGTTACAAAACAAGCCTGGTAATGTAACACGTAACTCCACCGTAAGGTTACGAGGCGAAATCAAGTTAAAAGGGCATGTAATTTGTTGATGGTCTTAGAGTTCATAAATATTAGATTTTGTTAATACAATTTTTTAATTACGGTTACATTTTAGTTTACATATTATATTTACAAATGTGGGCATCGTGAAGTGAATAGGTTCTTTGTTCCGTTAAATTTATATGGTTATAAAAAATAGAAGCCACTAAAGTGTAATGCTCCCGTGATTTATTTGTTTTTAAGAAAATTACTAAGTTTTACGTAAATAAAGATGATATAACCCATGTTGACGCATTTTCACTATATGGTCCCATTTAGTGTGAACGTTTTTTTAGCTAAATGATTTCCTGATTTGGCTATTCTTTTTTTTTTGTGGTGATAAACTATACCCGATGGTATATGTCCACTTCATACGCGGTCTTATGAGGTAGGGTACTTGTTATGGGTCAAATTCCAAGCACCCGGCCGAGAAGCTTGATCATGCAGGAATCCGGGAATCCCAAGGATTCTCGACAGGTTACGTTATTTGTTATTTATTTAAATATCCTTTACTTGCTAATAGCCACGTGATTAATTTCAATGGCAGGTAAGCAAGGTTTAACCTTCCTGAGGAATCGGTCAATTAGCGCTGACGTGGCATTAACGAACGTGGACTGAGTGGTGAACTTCCTCAAACGGCTAATGGACGTGGTCAAGAGGATCCCTGATTTCTCGGATAATTAGTTATTTCTGTTTGTAGCTATAAATGGGACATGATCGAATTAGGAAACGGAACACAACACATGACACTCTGAATATTGTAACACTTAGCCTTCGATCATCGTCTCCACCACTGTAATCGAATTCTTACCTTATAAAAGCTTTAGGTAGCAGGCGCTTTGAGCCGGCTCCCGAGGTTTTTACTGGGATTCTCAGAGGCAACTCTCAGAATTCCGGGTTTCCCTCGTATATCATCGTGTCATTTGCATTACTTTTTCTTTACCTTTGATTCAGACTTCTTGGCACCTCACCCCACATTCTAAGTTTGGAATACGAGATTGCCTCGTGCAATTTTTGACCAAAACAGTTTGGCGCCCACCGTGGGGCGAAACGGTGCAAAACTTCATTTACTCTATCATATCCTACGTTTTCGATCGCTACAATGTCGTCCCAGATGAAAACTTCATCAGTATCCGCGGGATCTTCGGGCATAAGCAAGATCAACACGATGTCCTCCTCTGAAAACCAGCCGAGGGACACTGGAGTGTTCATGCCAGCAGTTAGCGCGTCACTTCCTCCCATCCCAAGGAGAGATGTAGCGAAACAGAAAGGACCGCAAATTCCTGTTTTCTCGGGATCTCAGGGTGAGCGTATTGATCCTGTTATTACTAACCATGATATTTTTGCTTTGATTCAACAGATGAAATCTCAAGCGGAGCAGCAGGAAAGAACCACTAAACAAGTGATGAAAGAGCTTGAGGAGCTTAAGAAATCTAGAGGCTCGGTCGATGAAGAAAGCCCTTTATATCCCAGGAATCTTGACTTTGGTGTGTCGGGATCCCTGGCCAAAGATCGTCTCAAAACAAGGGCATCAACTGCCGCCAATAAAGGCTCCTCGGCAACTTTCACAACGTGCCCTCCAATCGTCAGTCATCAGAAGCAGGTGTCTGGGATCCCGGAAAGCTATTATCAGGAATCCTCGAAGTCGCGTGATTACGATTTCTGGGAATCCCAACCAATGGGGGACCGGGAGTATTCTGCTTCTCAGCCTCGTCCCAAGGCTAAGGAGCCCAAAGGATACCGCTATACTGATCCATTCGTCATCTCAGACGCCGGTCCTGCAAGACCCTCAGAAGTCCACCAAGGAGATTTCATCCCTATGCAGAATCCTGAAACAACCGAGATTCCAGTATTCAGAAACTCACGACAAGAGCTCAGTCCCAGAACCAGGGACACATATGCAGGGAGAATTCCTAACCCTAGTTATAATCTGCCTAACACAACTATGATGCAGGATACAGGGATTCCACCTCAACTTGCCAGGGAACTCCAGAAACTCAAAGAGATGATAGCTAGCGTCCCGGGAATCATCAAGCCCATTCGTGAAGTCCCACTAGAGAGTCACAGAATATCAAGGTTTACACGGCCCATATGTGATGTGGAGATTCCGAAGCGTTTCCAGACCCCCAGCATGAAATTATACGATGGAACGACGGATCCCGAAGAGCATGTGGCTCACTATAGAGAGAGGATGGAAATCAACCCAATCCCCGCTGATATCAAGGAAGCCTGTCTTTGCAAAGGCTTTGGTTCAACTTTGACAGGACCAGCCATGAAATGGCTACTGAGTATTCCTCCCAATACTATAACTTCGTTTTCTCATTTAGTTAATTTATTTAATAATCAGTTTTCTTGCAGCAGAACTTTTGAGAAACTCACAGGTGATCTTTACCGAGTGGTCCAGAAGCCATCGGAACCCCTCAGGGATTATATATCCAGATTTGGCCGGGAATCCCTTGAGATTCCAAATTTGGACATGGCGGCTGCTGTGGAAGCGTTCAAAATGGGACTCTCTAAGGATTCCCGATTTTATGACGATTTGGTTATGACCCCATGCAGGAACCTCGATGAAGTAAGAAGTCGGGCTCTGAGGTTCATTCGCCTAGAGGATGACAAGATAATTCATCAAAGAGAAGAAGCCGCGAGGAATGATCGAAATTCCAGGAAGTCTGAATCTTCCGGGAAATATTATAACTCCAAACCGTACTCTCGAGGAGATAATCAAAGGATCAATGCTGTAGACGAAGAAGAGGACAATGAAGAATATCCTAAAATTTCTGAATATTGTTTCTCTTGTGATATTGCCGGTCTAATGTGTGCTATGCAGGACTTAGGAGAAAAGGCAAGATGGCCCAAGAAAGGTGACAAACAGGGATCCTGGAAGGACAAATCTAAATGGTGTGCCTTCCATGAGGATTTCGGGCATCTCACCGATGAATGCATTGCACTCAGGAAAGAGATTGGGTATTTGTTGAGCAAGGGGCATCTCAAAGAACTTCTCGGCAGGAAGAAGAGCCGAACTCAGGAACCCGAGAAGTCCCAACAGCGAGCAGCTTCTCCGCCTCCGGATGCTCCAATTATTCATTTCATATCAGGAGGCTCAGACATATGTGGAACCTCTTACTCGTCTGCAAGGAAGCATGTTAAACAGTCGAAGAATGAGAAGAATGAGAAGCCTACGAAGACTTCACGTTTAACTGAAGAAAAGCTTATCTCGTTTGACGAGTCCGACAGAAGCGACATCCAGGATCCCCATCATGATAGTTTAGTCATTACTTTACATATTGCTAACTGTGTTGTACGCAGGATTCTGGTGGATAACGGAAGCTCAGTAAATATCATTCATCTGGAAGCATTGAAAAAGATGAACATACCAGAAGGCGACATAATTCCAAGATCCTCAGTCCTTGTTGGATTCAGTGGAGAAACCAAGAATACGATTGGGGATATCCGGCTTCCTATTTATATCGAAGGGATAAACTGTGTTCAAAAATTTTGTGTTATTGACTCACTCTCTTGTTGCAATGTTATTTTAGGTAGGCCCTGGATTCATGAAATGAAAGCTGTACCATCAACCTACCACCAGTGCATAAAATTCCCAACATCCTGGGGAGTTGTTCGGATAGAGAGCGACCAACAAGAAGCCAAGAACTGCTATCTCACTTCAATGAGAAAAGCAACTAAGCTTAACTCAGCATAGCAATCAAAGAAACTGGCACTTCAACTTCAGGAAGAAAAAGAATTAGATGTGAAGGAAGTTCAGATTGATCCTGAGGATCCTGAAGTGAAGGTGCTAGTAGGAACTGATATTCCCAGGGATACCGAACAAGAATTGATCCGGCTTCTCACCAACAGAAGGGCAACCTTTGCATGGAAACATGAAGATATGACAGGTATTCCTACTAACGTTATAACCCATAAACTTGGTTTGGATCCTACTTTCAGGCCAATCCAGCAGAAAAGAAGGAAGTTCGCTCCAGAAACCAACACTATCATACAAGAAGAGGTTAACAAGCTTCTCAAGACAAAAATGATTCGGGAAGTCAAGTATCCTAAATGGCTAGCAAACGTGGTCGTGGTACAGAAGAAGAATGGGAAGTGGAGAGTCTGCGTGGATTACACTGATCTAAACAAGGCTTGTCCCAAGGATCCTTTCCCATTGCCACATATCGATGCTATGGTGGATGCTACCGCAGGACACGAGATGCTCACCTTTATGGACGCCTCATCAGGATTCCAGCAAATTCAGATGGAACCTTGTGATCAGGAGCACACCGCCTTCATGACCCCAACCGGTATCTATTGTTATACTGCGATGCCTTTTGGACTTCGAAATGCAGGTGCCACCTATCAGAGACTTGTAAACATGATGTTCAAAGACCAACTGGGAGACACTATGGAAGTCTATATCGATGACATGGTAGTGAAATCCAAGAAAACAGAAGATCACCATAGGGATCTCCAAACGGCATTTGATATCCTGGATCATTACAACATGAAGCTGAATCCTTCTAAGTGTCACTTTGGGGTCAGAGCTGGAAAGTTCTTGGGTTATATGGTAACGGAAAGAGGAATTGAAGCCAGTCCTGAGCAAATTAAAGCCATTCTAAATCTGAAATCTCCTACAACAATTAAGGATGTTCAGAAATTGACCGGGAGAATAGCAGCTTTGAACAGATTCATATCCAGATCCTCAGAAAAAAGTAAAGATTTTTATGAGATTCTGAGAAAAAATAAAAGGTTCGAGTGGAATGAAAAGCATGAGGAAGCTCTCAAGTCGTTAAAGGAATATCTCTCATCGGCTCCTCTATTGATGAAGCCAATAGATGGGGAGCCTCTAACCCTGTACTTAGCAGTCTCAGGAAGCTCAGTCAGTGCAGTCCTCGTCAAAGATCATGAAGGGCAGCAACACCCTGTGTACTATGTAAGTAAAACACTGCTTGATGCAGAATCCAGGTATTCCTATCTTGAGAAACTTATTTTAGCTTTAATCATGGCATCCACTAAATTAAGACATTATTTTGAGACTCATACTATTATTGTAAGAACTAACTATCCTATTAAGGCAGTGCTCAGGAAGCCTGAGATGTCTGGCAGGTTAGCGAAATGGGCAGTCAAACTCAGTGCTTATGACATACAATACGAGCCCAGAACGGCTATCAAGTCACAGGCCTTAGCTGATTTTGTAGCAGACTTCAGCAGTGACATCCTCCCGGAAGCCGATGAGGAAGTCAGGAAGCTTGATGAACTTGAGGAGCCTTGGATCCTATATACGGATGGGGCTTCCAATGTCAGAGGCACGGGCCTCGGAATCCTACTAAAATCACCCCAGGGAGACATCTTACCCTCGTCTATTTCTTGTGAATTCCAGGCTACTAACAACGAAGCCGAGTATGAGGCGCTTATTGCAGGTTTACAGATTGCTAGGGGCATGGGAATCAGGTGTATACAAGTCTATGTTGATTCCTTATTACTTGCTAACCATTTCAATGGATCTTATGCAGCCAAAGGAGAGAAACTTTCGAAGTATCTTGATGTTGTAAAAGATTTGTCTTTAAAATTTGAAACTTTCAGTATAGTTCAGGTTCCAAGGGAGGAGAACTCGGAAGCCGATGCCTTGGCTAACTTGGCCTCATCTCTCAAAATTCCAGAGGATGTCAAGATCCCAATCACTCATGTTTTGACTCCAGCTATTTCGGCTCAAGAATCCAATAAGGTGGACTGCGAGGATTCTATGGAAATTCAGGATCCTGAGAAGGTCTTGGAATCCTGGACCTCCCCTATTATAAAGTATATTCAAAGTGGGGAAATTCCTAAAAACGAGAATCCCAGAGCCTTCCGCACGAAGGTAATTCCTTACATTATTTTAAATAATACTCTATATAGAAAGTCTCTTGCAGGTCCTTACTTAAGGTGTCTTGAGAAACCTGAGGCGCTCCAAGTAGTTCAAGATATCCATGCGGGAGATTGTGGAAATCATACCGGTGGAAGAGCATTGTTTTCCAAGATCCTCAGAACTGGTTATTACTGGCCAACTATGAAGAAGGATGCTATGGACTTCTCACAAAAGTGCGATGCATGCCAAAGACATAGCAATATTCTCCATCAACCAGCTGAGCCGTTGCACCCCATTGTCTCACCTTGGCCGTTTATGAAGTGGGGGATGGATATAGTTGGGAAGCTGCCCAAGGCACCCGGAGGAAAAGTCTTTATGCTTGCAATGACCGACTACTTTTCCAAATGGATAGAAGCAGAAGCCTACGTTCAAGTTAGGGAAAAGGAGGTTATCTCGTTTATCAAGAGGAATATCCTAACAAGGTTTGGGATCCCAGCAAAAATTGTATGTGATAATGGCTCCCAGTTTATTGGCAAGAGGACTACGAGCTTCTGTGAGAGTTGGGGGATAAAGATGATCACTTCAACACCAGTACATCCTCAAGCCAACGGTCAAGCGGAATCCAGCAACAAAATCATCATCAATAACTTGAAAAAGAAATTGGGCTCCAAGAAAGGAAGATGGGCTGAAGAACTTCCATTTGTTCTTTGGGCAGATAGGACGACTTCCAAGAATGCAACTGGCCAAACGCCTTTTTCCTTGGTATTTGGGGCAGAAGCCGTCATCCCTACTGAAATGGTGATTCCTATAGCAAGAGTTACGCTCCAGGATTCCCAGAATAACTCTGAGAATCTACTTCAGGATCTTGAAACGGTAGAAGAACTCAGGGATCTTGCCAAAGTCAGAATGGCGTCATACCAGCAAAGGATAGCAAGGTCATATAATAAGAATATCAGGCTCAGGCGATTTCAGGTTGGAGACTTGGTATTGAGGAAAGCATTTCAGAATACGACCAATCCGGCTGATGGGAAGTTGGCGCCCAAATGGGAAGGACCCTATCTAGTGGAATCCGAAGAAGGAAAAGGGGCATATAGACTAATGAACTTAGAAGGAGACTTATTACCGAGAGCTTGGAATGCTATCCATCTGAAAGCCTATTTTATGTAGGGATCCTATCAGGATTCTCACCCGGATTTTCACCCAGTCAGCAATCCAGGTAAGTATACTAATCCAATTTCAATTCGCTTTATCAATTTCTTTTTAACCATTACTAACTTAAGCATCGGAGTGGTGTCAGCAAGGCTGACACCCACCCTTCACCAAGCATTCAAGTGTTTTGCAGAAGGTTGGAAGTTATACAACAGTTTTTTGGGTTTATCCCCAGTCAGAGGCTGGCCACCTCTTCTCTGTTTAAGATGTCCAGCACATCTTCTAAGGTTTAAAGGTATTCACCTTTCTCAAGTTTGGGTAAACGCCTGTGACGCACGACCCTCGCCTGGAGCGCAAGTAATCCCTCAGGTTGCTCAAGGTGGCCGGACCAGTCCATTCTTAAGGGTGGCTGATAATCTTGTCACTGGAGGCTTCTGAGTGGATTCCTAAGGTTTTTAACGCTTACGTGTTAACGATTGGTTTGGCATTTTCATGTCACTAAGTGGGATTAACCCCAGTTTCCTAACAATTGGTTTGACATTTTCATGTCACTAAGATGGGTTTTACCCCAGTTTCTTCGGGCTCGTCCCCAGCTTGTTTGGGTTTAACCCCAGTTTCTTCGGGCTCGTCCCCAGCTTGTTTGGGTTTAACCCCAGTATCTTCGGGCTTGTCCCCAGTGTTATCGGGAATAACCCCAGTTTCTTTGGGCTTGTCCCCAGTGTTTAACTTGAAATTTAAAACCTATTGGATCCCAGTCGGGAGAAGATTAAAAACGCGAGTAATTTTGACTTATTATTCGAAGTCCTTTTTAACAGGTTTGGGAATCCTAAGGAATTGGGAATCCTGATCAGAAAGAAAGGAGAATTGAAGGGCCTTATCTTTCAACATACTTTATGCTTTGGGTCCTACAAAATCTGAACATGCGACATTCTTTTATGAGTAAAAGGTTTGTTTTGGATCCATTAAGGTAGTGGATTCAAGAAAGACTCTTTTATACTTTAATATTCTATTTGTGGAACCCAAGCATATACTTTATTCAAGTCAACGAAAAAACTATTTTTGCAAATAAAACAACAAGTGTTGGTCAAACCTACCATACCATTCATAATATTTAAGCAAAATAAAGGGATAAAGCATCCCAGGTTTCGTCCTGAAAACTTCAGGATCCCTCCACCTGGGAGGCTCGATTGTCTGGGTTCTAGGATTCCGGATTTCGTCTTGAAAAGTTCAAGATCCCTCCACCCGGAATCCTATCATTGTTAATTGTTGTTAAGTGTGCAGGAAACATAAAGAAACATTGTTTGAAACATCAAAACATCAACAAAAAACAGTGGAAATGAACGGCGGCACCTTAGGGTTCTTCATCATTGTTGGAGGTTTTGGAGGATCCCATCACCTCTTTCCCCTTGTTCTCGCCGGTATGACCGATCACATCCACAGTCAACATCTTCTCACCACCCTCCTGACTCAGAAGCTCATCGAGGCTACTCCCCTTAGCTGCCATCTTCTCAAGTTGAGTGCTGGGACTTTCTCCTTCTTGCTCAGAAGGATGAGCCTTCTCTTGCTTGGCAGCCTCGGCATCTTCGGCCTCTTTCTTCAGCTTCTCCAACTTTGCCCTCCAAGCTTCAACTTTCCAGATCCCAACAGAGAAGTCTGTCTCGGATGCCTGCTCAGCCATCTTGATTTTGCTCTGAAAAACAGCTATGGCAGCAGACCTTCTTCCCTTCTGGACCTCCAGCTCCAAGGCAGCATCAAACCCTTCTTGCACCATCTCCAGCTTCCTCTCGAAGTACTTGTTCTTTGATTCAGCAATGTCCCCCTGGATCTTGATGGTATCATGGGCCCTCTTCACCTCTCCCTTCAGCTCCAACGCCTTGGCTTCAGCATCGGCGTACATTGCGGCTAGGCGCTCGAAACCCTGCAAGATTGAGGATACTGATCAGAATCCTACCGGAAATATCAGATTGTCAATCAAGAAGTTTAGAAATTGGGACTTACGTGCTTTTGAAGGCTAGTGAGCATGTTGATGGTCTCGGTAGTGTTTAGGCCTTCGAAGCAGTCGGGAAGGCTGATGGAAGCGGAATCTGAACCCCTCCTTTTCTTGGTGGTGGTGGCTTTGCCTTTGGGCTGCGGGGGCTTGGAAGAGGTAGCCTTGGAGGTGTGTTCGACCTTGGTATGGGTCAACTTGGGAGCTTCAGTAGTTACATCATCATCAAAGTAGTCAGAAAGGTCCTCGAGATCAAAACTCATCTTGGTCTTGGGAGCTGAGAAGTTGAAAATACGAAACAGATAAGTTTAAGATTTTCAATTTATTATAAATTCATATTACAAAATCTATCGATACTTACTTGACATTTTTTCAGAATTGCTTGGCTCACTGAAAGAGTTCTCTATCGCGAAGGTTCTTTCAGCCACGGGAATCTGATAAAAAGCCACAAGCTTCTTATCTGAGAGAGGAGTAGGTTTAATAAGCTTCTCAAACACAGGAGCTGCAAATAAAGGAAACTGAAGGTAAGTTAACAAATCACAAATATATTGACAGAAACGAAAGAACACAAGCTTCCTACCCTTCTTCACCCATTGCACCGGCAACTCTTCACCCCCAACGATGGAATCCCTACGGACAAAGAAGAATTTCTGCCTCCAATCGTGGTCATTGTGGGTGGCCCTAGGAATCAGATGGGAGTCTGAGGTTTTGGCTTGGAGAACAAAGCGGCTGTTTCCATGGGTTCTAAGGTTGTAGGCAGCACAGATTTCCGGAATCCCTATCGACAAGTTTCTTGAACGGTTCAAGCTGTCAATGGAGTAAAGAATCTTCCAAACCATGGGCATGGTTTGGGCGTATGACAGCCCGGTGACTTTGAAAAAGTCATCCACCAGTGCAGGGAAAGGAAAGGACATACCGATTTGGAAGGGGTAGAGAAGAAAGCAAACCCAGGTTTTAGAAATCCAATCGACTTTCATCCTGGGGTCGAATGGGAAGAAGACAGCATTGGACGGAAACTGGCCGGACTCCTTGAGGTCTTTCACGTCAATGTCAGTGAAACGGCAGGACTCCTCCGATTTCACCGGAATAAGGCCCTGATCGACGAAGTCTCCAACGGTGGCGGGATTACCGGGGGCAACAGAGGAGGAACGAGTTATCTTGACCATTACGAAAGCAAAACGGAAAAAAGAGAAATTTCCGGGAAGAAGGATTACTGACCTGAATGCCGGAGAGAGCTTTTCTCTAGGGTTTTCGGGAAGATGGTGAGTAAACGAGAAAATAAATGGTGTATTTAAGGCAGCGAGGTGTGACGGAAATCTCGTATGGGGGAGAGTGTAAGCCGTCAAATCAAAAAGGGTATCTTAGATCTCGGCCGTCCACGTGGGCATGCAGATTATTTTGAAACGATTTGAATTTCACAGCTGTTATGCTTTATCGAACACCCGCGAAATTCAGGGGCAATTGTTATGGGTCAAATTCCAAGCACCCGGCCGAGAAGCTTGATCATGCAGGAATCCGGGAATCCCAAGGATTCTCGACAGGTTACGTTATTTGTTATTTATTTAAATATCCTTTACTTGCTAATAGCCACGTGATTAATTTCAATGGCAGGTAAGCAAGGTTTAACCTTCCTGAGGAATCGGTCAATTAGCGCTGACGTGGCATTAACGAACGTGGACTGAGTGGTGAACTTCCTCAAACGGCTAATGGACGTGGTCAAGAGGATCCCTGATTTCTCGGATAATTAGTTATTTCTGTTTGTAGCTATAAATGGGACATGATCGAATTAGGAAACATAACACAACACACGACACTCTGAATATTGTAACACTTAGCCTTCGATCATCGTCTCCACCACTGTAATCGAATTCTTACTTTATAAAAGCTTTAGGTAGCAGGCGCTTTGAGCCGGCTCCCGAGGTTTTTACTGGGATTCTCAGAGGCAACTCTCAGGATTCCGGGTTTCCCTCGTATATCATCGTGTCATTTGCATTACTTTTTCTTTACCTTTGAACCAGACTTCTTGGCACCTCACCCCACATTCTAAGTTTGGAATACGAGATTGCCTCGTGCAATTTTTGACCAAAACAGTACTAATGTTGACGGATGTACCCTTCTGACTATTAAAACGCCCGTTAGCTCTAGGATTGGTTATGCATACCATATCAGAGTAGGGGCGTTACACCCATATTAGATCTATATCCACTTGAAGTACGGAATCGTTTCTGATTTGTAAATCTAAGCCTTACGGATTTACAACTATTGATGACGTCCGGGGTTAGCTCATCGATTGTTTTGGTCAAAAATTACACAAGGCAATCTCGTATTCCAAACTTAGAATGTGGGGTGAGGTGCTAAGAAATCTGGTTCAAAAGCAAAGTAAAAGTAGTGCAAGTGACACGATGATATACGAGGGAAACCCGGAATCCTGAGAGTTGCCTCTGAGAATCCCAGTAAAAACCTCGGGAGCCGGCTCAAAGCGCCTGCTACCTAAAGCTTTTATAAATCAAGAATCCGATTACAATGATGAAGACGATGATCGATTGCTAAGTGTTACAGTATTCAGAGTGCTGTGTGTCGTGTGTTTCCTAATTCGATCATGTCCCATTTATAGTTACAAATAGAAATAAACTAATTATCCGAAAAATCAGGGATCCTCTTGACCACGTCCATTAGCCGTTTGAGGAAGTTCACCATCTCCGTCCACGTTCGTTAATGCCACGTCAGCCCTAATTGACCGATTCCTTAGGAAGGTTAGACCTCGTTTTATCTGCAATTGAAATTAATCACGTGGCAATTAGTAAGTAAAGATATTCGAATAAATAACGGATAGCATAACCTGTCGAGAATCCTTGGGATTCCCGGATTCCTGTGTGATTGAGCTTCTCAGCCGGGTGCTTGGAATTTGACCCATAACAATTGCCCCTGAATTTCGCGGGTGTTTGATAATGGATAACAGCTGGGAAATTCAAATCGTTTTAAGCTAATCTGCATGCCTACGTGGACGGCCGAGATCTAAGATGCCTTTTTTGATTTGACGGCTTACACTCTCCCCCATACGAGATTTCCGTCACACCCGTTGCGGCCTTAAATACTTCATTTATTTTCTCGTTTTACTCACCATCTTTCCGAAAACCCTAGAGAAAAGCTTTCTCCCGGCATTCAGGTCAGTAATCCTTCTTCCCGGAAATTTCACTTTTTTCCGTTTAGTTTTCATCATGGTCAAGAGAACTCGTTCCTCTTCTGTTGCTCCCGGCGCTCCTGCCACCGTCGGAGACTTCGTCGATCAGGGCTTCATTCCGGTGAAATCGGAGGAGTCCTGTCGTTTCACTGATATCGACGTGAAAGACCTCAAGGAGTCCGGCCAGTTTCCGTCCAATGCTGTCTTCTTCCCATTCGACCCTAGGCTGAAAGCCGATTGGGTTTCTACAACCTGGGTTTGCTTTCTTCTCTACCCCTTCCAACTCGGAATGTCCTTTCCCTTCCCTGCACTGGTGAATGACTTCTTCAAGGTCACCGGGCTGTCATATGCCCAAACCATGCCCATGGTTTGGAAGATTCTTTACTCCATTGACAGCCTGAACCGTTCAAGAAACCTGTCGATAGGGATTCCGGAAATCTGCGCTGCCTACAACCTTAGAACCCATGGAAACAGCCGTTTTGTTCTTCAGGCCAGAACCTCAGACTCCCATCTGATTCCTAGGGCCACCCACAATGACCACGATTGGAGGCAGAAATTCTTCTTTGTCCGTAGGGATTCCATCGTTGGGGGTAACAGAGTTTCCGGTGCAATGGGTGAAGAAGGGTAGGAAGCTTGTGTTCTTTTGTTCCTGTCAATACTATTTGAGATTTGTTAACTTACCTTCGATTTCCTTTGTTTTGCAGCCCCCGTGTTTGAGAAGCTTATTAAACCCACTCCTCTCTCAGATAAGAAGCTTGTGGCTTTTTATCAGATTCCCGTGGCTGAGAGAACCTTCGCGATTGAGACCTCTTTCAGTGAGCCAAGCAGCTCTGAAAAAATGTCAAGTAAGTATTGATAGATTTTGTAATATGAATTTATAATAAATTGAAAATTTTAGACTTATCTGTTTTGTGTTTTCAACTTCTCAGCTCCCAAGACCAAGATGAGTTTTGATCTCGAGGACCTTTCGGACTACTCTGGATGATGATGTAACTGCTGAAGCTCCCAAGTTGACCCATCCCAAGGTCGAACACACCTCCAAGGCTACCTCTTCGAAGCCCCCGCAGCCCAAAGGCAAAGCCACCACCACCAAGAAAAGGAAGGGCTCAGATTCTGCTTCCATCAGCCTCCCTGATTGCTTCGAAGGCCTGAACGCTACCGAAACCATCAACATGCTCACTGGTCTTCAAAAGCATGTAAGTCCCAATTTCTAAGTTTCCTGATCTGACTTATCTGATATTTCCAGCAGGATTCTGATCAGGATCCCTCAATCTTGCAGGGTTTCGAGCGCCTAGCCGCAATGTCATGCCGATGCTGAAGCCAAGGTGTTGGAGCTGAAGGAAGAGGTCAAGAAGGCTCATGAAACCATCAAGATCCAGGGGGACATCGCTGAATCAAAAAACAAGTATTTCGAGAGGAAGCTGGAGATGGTGCAAGAAGGGTTTTGATGCTGCCTTGGAGCTGGAGGTCCAGAAGGGAAGAAGGTCGGCTGCCATAGCTGTTTTTCAAAGCAAAATCAAGATGGCTGAACAGGCGTCCGGGGCTGACTTCTCTATTGGGGTGTGGAAAGTTGAAGCTTGGAAGGCAAAGTTGGAGAAGCTGAAGAAAGAGGCCGAAGACTGCTCGAGGCTGCCAAGCAAGAGAAGACTCATCCTTCTGAGCAAGAAGGAGAAAGTCCAAGCACTCAACTTGAGAAGACGGCAGCTGAGGGGAGCAGCCTTGATGAGCTTCTGAAGCAGGAGGGTGGTGAGAAGATGTTGACTGTGGAGGTGATCTGGCCATACCTGGCGAGAACAAGGGGAAGGTGGAGAAGCTGCTCGCTATTGGGATTCTCCAAAACCTCCAATGATGATGAAGAACCCTGAGGCGCCGCCGGTTCATTTCCACTGTTTTTTGATGGTGTTTTGATGTCCCAAACAATGTTTCTTTAAGTTTCTTTATGTTTCCTGCATACTTAACAACAATTAACAATGATAGGATTCCGGGTGGAGGGATCTTGAACTTTTCAAGACGAAATCCGGAATCCTCAGAACCCAGACAATCAAGCCTCCCAGGTGGAGGGATCCTGAAGTTTTCAGGACGAAACCTGGGATGCTTTATCCCTTTAATTTACTAATATATTATGAATGGTATGGTAGGTTTGACCAATACTTGTCATTTCATTTAAGTTTACAAAAAATAGTTTTTACGTTGACTTGAATAAAGTATATGCTTGGGTTCCACAAATAGAATATAAAGGTATAAGAAGAATCTTTCTTGAATCCACTACCTTAATGGATCCAAAACAAACCTTTTACTTATAAAAGAATGTCACATGTTCAGATTTTGTAGGACCCAAAGCATAAAGTATATTGAAAAATAAGGCCTCTCCACTTTCTTATCTTCCTGGTCAGGATTCCCAATTCCTTCAGGGTTCCCAAGCCTGTTAAAAAGGAATTCGAATAATAAGTCAAGATTACTCGCGTCCTTTTAATCTTCTCCCGACTGGGACGCAATAGGTTTTAGATTTCAAATTAAACACTGGGGACAAGCCCAAAGAAACTGGGGTTATTCCCGAATGAAACTGGGGACAAGCCCGAAGAGACTGGGGTTAAACCCAAACAAACTGGGGACGAGCCCGAAGAAACTGGGGTAAAAACCCATCTTAGTGACATGAAAATGTCAAACCAATTGCTAGGAAACTGGGGTTAATCCCACTTAGTGACATGAAAATGCCAAACCAATTGTTAACACGTAAGTGTTAAAAACCTTAGGAATCCACCCAGAAGCCTCCAGTAACAAGATTGTCAGCCACCCCTAAGGATGGACTGGTCCGGCCACCTTGAGCATCCTGAGGGATTACTTGCGCTCCAGGCGAGGGTCGTGCGACACAGGCGTTTACCCAAACTTGAGAAAGGTGAATACCTTTAAACCTTAGAAGATGTGCTGGACATCTTAAACAGAGAAGAGGTGGCCAGCCTCTGACTGGGGATAAACCCAAAAAACTGTTGTAGGATTTCCAACCTTCTGCAAAACACTCGAATGCTTGGTGAAGGGTGGGTGTCAGCCTTGCTGACACCACTCCGATGCTTAAGTTAGTAATGGTTAAAAAGAAATTGATAAAGCGAATTGAAATCGGATTAGTACACTTACCTGGATTGCCGACTGGATGAGAATCCGGGTGAGAATCCTGATAGGATCCCTACATAAAATAAGCTTTCAGATGGACGGCATTCCAAGCTCTCGGTAATAAGTCTCCTTCTAAGTTCATTAATCTATATGCCCCTTTTCCTTCTTCGGATTCCACTAGATAGGGTCCTTCCCATTTGGGTGCCAACTTCCCATCAGCCGGATTGATCGTATTCTGAAATGCTTTCCTCAATACCAAGTCTCCAACCTGAAATCTTCTGAGCCTGATATTCTTATTATATGACCTTGCCACCCTTTGCTGGTATGAGGCCATTCTGACTTTAGCAAGATCTCTGAGTTCTTCTATCGTTTCAAGATCCTGAAGTAGATTCTCAGAGTTATTCTGGGAATCCTGAAGAGTAACTCTTGCTGTAGGAATCACCATTTCAGTAGGGATGACGGCTTCTGCCCCAAATACCAAGGAAAAAGGCGTTTGGCCAGTTGCATTCTTAGAAGTCGTCCTATCTGCCCAAAGAACAAACGGAAGTTCTTCAGCCCATCTTCCTTTCTTGGCACCCAACTTCTTTTTCAAGTTATTGATGATGATAATTTTGTTGCTGGATTCTGCTTGACCGTTGGCTTGAGGATGTACTGGTGTTGAAGTGATCATCTTAATCCCCCAACTTTCACAGAAGCTTGTAGTCCTTTTGCCAATAAACTGGGAACCATTATCACATATAATTTCAGCTGGGATTCCAAACCTTGTTAGGATATTCCTTTTGATAAACGAGATAACCTCCTTTTCCCTGACTTGAACGTAGGCTTCTGCTTCTATCCATTTGGAAAAGTAGTCGGTCATTGCAAGCATAAAGACTTTTCCTCCGGGTGCCTTGGGCAGCTTCCCAACTATATCCATGCCCCATTTCATGAATGGCCAAGGTGAGACGATGGGATGCAATGGCTCAGCTGGTTGATGGAGAATATTGCTATGTCTTTGGCATGCATCGCATTTTTGTGAGAAGTCCATAGCATCCTTCTTCATAGTTGGCCAGAAGTAACCGGTTCTGAGGATCTTGGAAAACAATGCTCTTCCACCGGTATGATTTCCACAATCTCCCGCATGGATATCTTGAAGCTACTTGGAGCGCCTCAGGTTTCTCAAGACACCTTAAATAGGGACCTGCAAGAGACTTTCTATATAGGGTGTTATTCAAAATAGTGTAAGGAGTTACCTTCGTGCGAAAAGCTCTGGGATTCTCGTCTTTAGGAATCTCCCCACTTTGAATATACTTTATAATAGGGGAAGTCCAGGATTCCAAAGTCTTTTCAGGATCCTGGATCGTCCGTAGGATCCTCGCAGTCCACCTTGTTGGATTCCTGTTCTGAAATAGCAGGAGTTAGAACTATGAGTGATCGGGATCTTGACATCCTCTGGAATCCTGAGAGATGAAGCCAAGTTGGCCAAGGCATCGGCTTCCGAGTTCTCTTCCCTAGGAACCTGAACTATATTAAAAATTTCAAATTTTAAAGACAAATTTTTTACAACATCAAGATATTTCGAAAGTTTCTCTCCTTTGGCTGCATAAGAACCATTAAAATGGTTAGCAAGTAATAAAGAATCAACATAGACTTGAATACACCTGATTCCCATGCCCCTAGCAATCTGTAAACCTGCAATAAGCTCCTCATACTCGGCTTCATTGTTAGTAGCCTGGAATTCACAAGAAATAGATGAGGGTAAGACGTCCCCTTGAGGTGATTTAAGTAGGATTCCGAGGCCCGTGCCCCTGACATTGGAAGCTCCATCAGTGTATAAGATCCAAGGCTTTTCAGGTTCATCAAGCCTCTCAAGTTTCCTAACTTCCTCGTCAGCTTCCGGGAGGACGTCACTGCTGAAGTCTGCAACAAAATCAGCTAGGGCCTGCGACTTGATAGCCGTTCTAGGCTCGTACTGTATGTCATAGGCACTAAGCTTGACTGCCCACTTTGCTAACCTGCCAGACATCTCAGGCTTCCGGAGCACTGCCTTAATAGGATAGTTAGTCCTTACAATAATAGTATGAGTTTGAAAATAATGTCTTAACTTACTGGAAGCCATGATTAAAGCTAAAATAAGTTTCTCAAGATAGGAATACCTGGATTCTGCATCAAGAAGTGTTTTACTTACATAGTACACAGGATGTTGCTGACCTTCATGATCCTTGACAAGGACTGCACTGACTGAGCTTCCCGAGACTGCTAAATACAGGGTTAGAGGCTCCCCATCTATTGGCTTCATCAATAGAGGAGCCGATGAGAGATATTCCTTTAGTGACTTAAGAGCTTCCTCGTGCTTTTCATTCCACTCGAACCTTTTATTCTTTCTCAGAATCTCATAAAAATCTTTACTTTTTTCTGAGGATCTTGATATAAATCTGTTCAAAGCTGCTATTCTTCCGGTCAACTTCTGGACATCTTTAATTGTTGTAGGAGATTTCAGATTTAGAATGGCTTTAATTTTCTCAGGACTGGCTTCAATTCCTCTTTCAGTTACCATATAACCCAAGAACTTTCCCGCTTTAACCCCAAAGTGACACTTAGAAGGATTCAGCTTCATGTTGTAATGATCCAGGATATCGAATGTTGTTTGAAGATCCTTAGGGTGATCTTCAGTTTTCTTGGATTTCACTACCATGTCATCGATATAGACCTCCATGGTGTCTCCCAGTTGATCTTTGAACATCATGTTTACAAGTCTCTGATAGGTGGCACCTGCATTTCGAAGTCCAAAAGGCATTGCAGTATAACAATAGATACCTGTTGGGGTCATGAAGGCGGTGTGCTCCTGATCACAGGGTTCCATTCGAATTTGTTGGAATCCCGATGAGGCGTCCATAAAGGTGAGCATCTCGTGTCCTGCAGTAGCATCCACCATAGCATCGATGTGTGGTAATGGGAAGGGATCCTTGGGACAAGCCTTGTTTAGATCAGTGTAATCCACACAAACTCTCCACTTCCCATTTTTCTTTTGTACTACGACCACGTTTGCTAGCCATTTAGGATACTTGACTTCCCTAATCATTTTCGTCTTGAAAAGCTTGTTAACCTCCTCTTGTATGATAATGTTAGTTTCCGGAGCAAACTTTCTTCTTTTCTGCTGAACTGGCGTGAAAGTAGGATCTAAACCAAGTTTGTGAGTTATAACATTAGTAGGGATACCTGTCATATCTTCGTGCTTCCATGCAAAGGTTGTTTTCCTGTTCGCGAGAAGCTGGATCAATTCTTGCTCAGTATCCCTGGGAATATCAGTTCCTACTAGCACCTTCACTTCAGGATTCTCAGGATCCAGCTGAACTTCCTTCACGTCTAATTCTTTTTCTTCCTGAAGTTGAAGTGCTAGTTTCTTTGATTGCTATGCTGAATTAAGCTTGGTTGCTTTTCTCATTGAAGTGAGGTAACAGTTCTTGGCTTCCTGTTGGTCGCTCTCTATCCGAACAACTCCCCAGGACGTCGGGAATTTGATGCACTGGTGGTAGGTTGATGGTACGGCTTTCATTTCATGAATCCAAGGCCTACCTAAAATGACATTGCAACAAGAAAGTGAATCAATAACACAAAATTTTTTAACACAGTTTACCCCCTCGATGTAAACAGGAAGCCGAATATCCCCAATCGTATTCTTGGTTTCTCCACTGAATCCAACAAGGACTGAAGATCTTGGAATTATGTCGCCTTCTGGTACGTTCATCTTCTTCAATGCTTCCAAATGAATGATATTTACTGAGCTTCCGTTATCTACCAGAATCCTGCGTACAACACAGTTAGCAATATGCAGAGTAATAACCAAACTATCTTGATGGGGATCCTGGATGTCGCTTCTGTCGGATTCATCAAATGAGATAAGTCTTTCCCCAGTTAGCCGTGAAGTCTTTGTAGGCCCCTCATTCTTTTCAGTCTTCGACTGCTTAACATGCTTCCTTGCAGACGAGTAAGAGGTTCCACATATGTCCGAACCTCCTGATATGAAATGAATAATTGGAGCATCCGGAGGTGGAGAAGCTGCTCGCTGTTGGGACTTCTCGGGTTCTTGAGTTCGGATTTTCTTTCTGCCGAGAAGTTCTTTGAGATGCCCCTTGCTCAACAAATATCCAATCTCTTTCCTAAGTGCAATGCATTCATCAGTGAGATGCCCGAAATCCTCATGGAAGGCACACCACTTAGATTTATCCTTCCAGGATCCCTGTCTGTCACCTTTCTTGGGCCATCTAGCCTTTTCTCCTAAGTCCTGCATAGCACACATTAGACCAGCAATATCACAAGAGAAACAATATTCAGAAATTTTAGGATATTCTTCATTGTCTTCTTCCTCATCTACAGCATTGATCCTTTGATTATCTCCTCGAGAGTATGGTTTGGAGTTATAATATTTCCCGAAAGATTCAGACTTCCTGGAATTTCGATCATTCTTTGCAGCTTCTTCCCTTTGATGAATTATCTTGTCATCCTCTAGGCGAATGAACCTCAGAGCCCGACTTCTTACTTCATCCAGGTTCCTGCATGGGGTCATAACCAAATCGTCATAAAATCGGGAATCCTTAGAGAGTCCCATTTTGAATGCTTCCACGGCAGCCGCCATGTCCAAATTTGGAATCTCAAGGGATTCCCGGCCAAATCTGGATATATAATCCCGGAGGGGCTCCGATGGTTTCTGGACCACTCGGTAAAGATCACCTGTGAGCTTCTCAAAAGTTCTGCTGCAAGAAAACTGATTATTAAATAAATTAACTAAATGAGAAAACGAGGTTATGGTATTGGGAGGAATACTCAGTAGCCATTTCATGGCTGGTCCTGTCAAAGTTGAACCAAAGCCTTTGCAAAGACAGGCTTCCTTGATATCAGCGGGGATTGGGTTGATTTCCATCCTCTCCCTGTAGTGAGCCACATGCTCTTCGGGATCCGTCGTCCCATCGTATAATTTCATGCTAGGGGTCTGGAAACGCTTCGGAATCTCCACGTCACATATGGGCCTCGTAAATCTCGATATAGTGTGACTCTCTAGAGGGACTTCGGGAATAGGCTTGATGATTCCCGGGACGCTAGCTATCATCTCCTTGAGTTTCTGAAGTTCCCTGACAAATTGAGGCGGAATTCCTGTATCCTGCATAACAGTTGTGTTAGGCACATTATAACTAGGGTTAGAAATTCTCCCTGCATATGTGTCCCTGGTTCTGGGACTTTGCTCTTGTCGTGAGTTTCTGAATACTGGAAACTCGGTTGTTTCAGGATCCTGCATAGGAATGAAATCTCCTTGGTGAAGTTCTGAAGGTCTTGCAGGACCGGCGTCTGAAATGATGAACGGATCAGTATAGCGGTATCCTTTGGGTTCCTTAGCCTTAAGGCGGGGCTGAGAAGCAGAATACTCCTGGTACCCCATTGGTTGGGATTCCCAGAAATCATAATCACGCGACTTCGAGGAATCCTGATAATAGCCTTCCGGGATCTCGGATGTCTGCTTCTGATAACTGACGATTGGAGGACACGTTGTGAAAGTTGCCGAGGAGCCTTTATTAGCGGCAGCTGGTGTCCTTGACTTGAGACGATCTTTGGCCAGGGATCCCGACGTGCCAAAGTCAAGATTCCTGGGATATAAAGGGCTTTCTTCATCGACTGAGCTTCTAGATTTCTTAAGCTCTTCAAGCTCCTTTATCACCTGTTTAGTGGTTCTTTCCTGCTGCTCCGCTTGGGATTTCATCTGTTGAATCAACGCAAAAATATCATGGTTAGTAATAACAGGATCAATACGCTCACCCTGAGATCCCGAGAAAATCGGAATTTGTGGTCCTTTCTGTTTCGCCGCATCTCTCCTTGGGATGGGAGGAAGTGATGTGGTAACTGTCGGTATGAACACTCCAGTGTTCCTCGGTTGATTTTCAGAGGAGGACGTCGCGTTGATCTTGCTTATGCCCGAAGATCCTGCGGATACTGATGAAGTCTTCATCTGGGAAGACATTGTAGCGATTGGAAACGTAGAATATGATAGAGTAAATGAAGTTTTGCACCGTTTTGCCCCACGGTGGGCGCCAAACTGTTTTGGTCAAAAATTACACAAGGCAATCTCGTATTCCAAACTTAGAATGTGGGGTGAGGTGCTAAGAAATCTGGTTCAAAAGCAAAGTAAAAGTAGTGCAAGTGACACGATGATATACGAGGGAAACCCGGAATCCTGAGAGTTGCCTCTGAGAATCCCAGTAAAAACCTCGGGAGCCGGCTCAAAGCGCCTGCTACCTAAAGCTTTTATAAATCAAGATCCGATTACAATGATGAAGACGATGATCGATTGCTAAGTGTTACAGTATTCAGAGTGCTGTGTGTCGTGTGTTTTCCTAATTCGATCATGTCTTATTTATAGCTACAAACAGAATAAACTAACTATCCGAAAAATCAGGGATCCTCTTGACCATGTTCACGAGCCGTTTGAGGAAATCCACCACCTCGTCCACGTTCGTTCGTGCCATGTCAGCCCTAATTGACCGATTCTTTAGGGAGGTTAGACCTTGTTTACCTGCGATTGAAATTAATCACGTGGCTATTAGCGAGTAAAGATATTCAAATAAATAACAAGTAACATAACCTGTCGAGAATCCTTGGGATTCCCGGATTCCTGTACGATCGAGCTTTTCAGCAGGGCGCCTGGAATCTGACCCATAACACCGACCCACTTTATTCCTCTGAAATTGTTTCAGACATTATTAGCGATGGGAGGTTACTTTAAGGTTTGTTACCCTTGCTCTAACGCCCGGCTGATACCTCAATTTGGAGGAGCCGGCGGGTGTTTTGGGCAAACTAATGAGTTTAAAGCCCCGACATTCATTTAGCCTCCTCAACTTCCCTCATTGCATTCACTATCGTCATATTATTACTTATGTACTTAATGGCCGGCCGTTTCTTCAGCCCGGAGGTCTCCCTGGTACCTATAAAAAGGTGTCGATCTCACCTAATCCTACGCCTTACTTTCATCCAGCCGTATAGCAAGGAAGATAAAGGAATATTAGAATGTCGAAGCGACCCATTGGAGAAGTGTTACAGGCCCTTGAACCATCAGGTTCCTGTTTTAAGGACTTGGATTTAGGGTACTCTGGCCCTCTGTTTGTCATGGTGTGTAGAGGGTGGGATTGCACCAATGTTACTGGACGGTATATGAGCACATATTACATCTTCTCTGACAAAGATGTTAGTGACCTCTTCCATTTTTAATTTTACTATCTGATATTTACTTTTATTGTAATGGTGATCAGTAAAGTTATGTTGTCTGTAGGGCCATTGTATTCATGCGACTGCCAAAAGTAACATTGTTCACTACTTTGTAAGTAAACTGATTGAAGGGGGGGTGTATGTGTTGAAGGATTTTTTTTAGTTCAGAATAACCGGAGTGAATACCGGATTCTAAAGGACAGTCAGTTTATGATTGAACTTCAGGGTTCAACAGTGGTTAGGAATGTGCCTGGGGTCCACGAAGGTTTTGTACGCTATCCTTTTACAATAGTCGAACTTGAAGATTTACAAGTCACTGGTAACCAGTACTTTGTTGGTATGTTCCATTTGTATGTCAACCGTTGATATGTAAATTGTTGTCTCATTTTTTGCATTTGTTTGCACTATTGTGTCGTTTCGTATTTATGGTTAATCTTCTTAAAAACGGATTTCCTTTATTGGTTTCCTTATGATATGTTTCTTTAGGTTGAGGTTGTTCTATTTTTACTATTGTTGATTGTGACTTCTCTTTTTGGATGTGTCTTACATTTTACACAGAT
>JBCNJP010006993.1:0-15635 GCA_039602395.1 Deinandra increscens subsp. villosa | reverse complement strand
CCTCTAAGATCAAATAAAACACACTTTTCCTTATACCTTTTAAGGGATTATGTGAGTGAAAGTTAGATTCAAACGTGTGACTACTATGCTTGAGGGGACCAAAGAAAGCTTGAAAGTTCGAATTAGCAATTTTATGTTGAGGTTCTACATGTGATTGTATTAAACAAAACTATTCATCAAATCTGAATCTTTGCAAGATTCTCATACATACTAGTATCAACTTTTCTTTTCTTATTTAAAAAGATTTCTATAGAAAACAAACATACAAAACTAATGTTGAATCTTGAAAACACAAATATCAGACTAAACACTAGATCACATTCACCTAACTCCAAAAACCCAAAAAGAAGCCGAATTAGTCTTTATCCCACTCTGCTTTTCCATAATCCATATATGAATTAAACACCCAAACAGCAGTGATTCATTTTCTTTTTTACATTATGCCAAAAGTACAGCTACATAGGGTGCCATGCACAACAGCTATTCAAGGCTCAAGTGTTCTAAATATACATTGAAAAAAAGTCAGGTTATTGATCAACATAGGTGGGTTCATAGGACTTGACCACCTGGTTAATCAGAAAGATGAGGTGCTAGCCGCCTTCATGTCCTTTAGGGTACTGGCTAGCCAGTCTAACCCCTCATATAGTCCATCTCCCTTAAGTGCACAGGTTCCTTGGATATGCCATTTTCGGTTTTTCAGTTCAAACAGTCCAAGACCTTCACATACCTCCATCGGTGTCATTGCTCCTTTCTGTTTGTAAATTACAAATCAAAGACCCATAAAGATTTCAGCTTGGGAACAATAAAAGATGTAAATATAGTATTCATTATTTTCGATAAAATAAACATAAACAAACAAGGATAAGCAGGATTTTTTCAAAATCTAAGAGGGTGTTTGACATTGCGTATTGAAAGTGACTATGTGATATTGATTTTGGAATAATCATAATGAGATAATTAGTTGTAAGATGTATTTTGCTGTTTGAAGTTATGATAATTAAATAATCAACTATTTGAGTGTTTGGCAAATTGTGAGTTTTTTAGGGATTTACATGTCAAAGGACTCTTAAATAATCCAAAATTGTTCATCTGAATTGTAAATAATTATATTATCAGAATAAGCTTCATTATAAACGAACACTTGAAATTGCCTCTTTTTATATATGAATGAATAAATTAAAGGCACATAAGAATCAGATAATCAGTTTGGATAAACAATCAACAGCCTTTCGGTTTCTCAGCTCCTAGATGGTTTTAAAGAGCCAATGTGGGACTAGCCCAATTGGTAGAGGTGTAAACCTCTTAGAGTGGAGGCCATGGGTTCAATCCCTCACAAATGACAATGGTGTTTGTGGTGTAATTTAAGGGTAGATTAGTGGGTGTGTGTTTGTCGTTCAAAAAAAATATATGGTTTTCAAGATGCAGTTGTATAACTAGAAACCAACAGCCTTCAAGAAACCTATCTTAGTGAGACAGATTAATGATCCAACTTCTTAAAGGAAGTCACAGCAAGATACTTATCATCTCAATGGCTCAATGCTATATTGGCGTCGGATGGGTTTATAAAACTAAGTTCGTGAATAGCAACAATGAAAGATATAAGACCAATGAAGAATCTTTAAGAATAGTTACGGCCTTAGCAACTAATTTTGACTTAAAGCGACATCAAAATCGAGATAAAAACCGCATTTCTAAGAATTGACTTAAAGCGACATCAAAATCGAGATAAACACCTAGTGTGGGTAAACTAAAGAAAGCAATATATGCATGTCTTAAATGTCATGTTGTAATGAAACTAATGATGACCCACCAATATAACTTTAACTTTGATGGGTTAGTGTCAACGGGTGAGAGGAAACATGTATATGTTACGTTAAACATCTACTAAGCAAGCAATGACCTCTATGAGACCAAAAGTTTTATTAGGAAAATAAAAAGTAGTAATTTATTCAGCATCGGATTTTGAATAGTACATAAATGACAAGGAATCTAATTTCCTATCGTGTGTTATTGTGCAATGACCTAAATGAATATTTATTAGTTATATATTGACTACCACTACATTGTGCACAAACAACTTATACATTATGCTAGTATTTATTTTAGACCCGTGAACTGATAAACTTATAAATAAATGACAGAATATATCCTTTGATGGGAAATATTTTAATGGTCAATCTTCCCCTTATCCATGATTATATAAGGAGTTAGTTCACTTAGTTGATTATCGTAAATCTTTCCAAACAAGAAGTTACGCATTTCATTAATTATGCATGCAAACTTCACCTTATAATGTGATTATTATTACCGTCGACAGAAAAATGCACAAAAACCTTAACCTATTGAAATGATGTTACAAAAATTTGATGCACAAAATCTTATTAGAAGTGTAAACATACCATGTCCTGTTTGTTTGCAAACACCAAGATGACACAGTTAAGCATGAAAGGGTCATTGATAATAGCCTGAGAATAGAATGAAAATAAAATATCTGAGCAAGAATATTTCTCTAAATGAATTATTATTTAACATGCAAAATACAATAAAATTACCTGAAACTCTGCCTTTGCTCTGTTTATTCTCTCTCGGTCCAACGAGTCAACAACATAAATCTGGACATAATATATAGATCTAAAGGATTATATCCAACAACATATAAGAATAATTTTCTCACGGTTTGAGAATCTTCAAGTCATTTCAAACATGGTAACCGCTATAAAATGTTAAACTTGTATAAAAACATATATAAAAACCAAACCGTAGACACAATACTTACCAATCCATTTGTGTCATTGAAGTAATGCCTCCACAAGGGCCGCAACTTCTCTTGGCCACCGACATCCCAAACCGTGAATATCACATTCTTATACTGAACTTTTTCCACATTAAAACCTGCCCCGAAAGAGATAATCTCAAATCTTAACCAATTCTTTAATCCAAGAAGAGTCCATAATACCAAAAATAAAAAACAATATAAATACCAATAGTCGGGACAGTTGATAAAACTTCTCCAATGTGCAGCTTGTACAGTATGGTTGTTTTCCCTGCTGCATCTAGCCCCAGCATCACAACCTAATTGTGTTAAATAAACATAAGACACGCCTTCTTGTTAATCGATAAACATGTACATATAAAAAGTGACTAGAGTTTTATTATAATGAAAAGTGCATAAAACAATGAAATGATATATAGCTATTTGGAAAAACCTAGCTAATGGAATGAGGCCCAAAAAAAGGCATAAAATACAACAGATCTCACAAATGTAAAGTGCCCCTAAAATTATAGAAAAATAAAAGACAAAACTTCAAGCAACAACAGAAAGTATAAGTTGAAGCAACTAGAATCTTGTCCAATTATTGATATTCAAAATTATTCAAAGCAATAGATTCATAGAGATGAAATCAACAAGTATAAAAGATCAATTAACGATTGTTCACAACTGAATCAAAGATTAAAGATCATAATTGAGCTAATCCAGTACAAAACCCTAGATTGTTTGTTTTTCCCCTAAACATTAAAAAAATAGAAATACAAAGAAGAATTGAAATACCCTCATCTCGCTGTTGCCGAAGAATGCATCGAATAGCTTGCGGAAAACTTGCCCCATAGCTGCCAAAATTCAATCAGCTTCTTTTAAGTGGGTCAACGATCAAAACCCTTTTCTTCTGTTTGATGGAAGAGAAAAGTGGATCAAGAAATGTAGAAGAAAGAATCAAGATTGCGACGAAAAACAGAGAATTGGGGAAGAAAAGAGAAAGATGGGGGGAGGAATAATGAATATTGTAGCGTTGCTTCAGGGAATCTTCTTACTGTAGGAAATATGCAATTTGCATACGTACATCACGTATATGAATTATCATTGTTTTCTAATAAATTCAAAGAATTGGATTTTAGGGTTCTTTGTGTTGGGAAATGTAGTCTCTTTTGGCTCCTATAAAAATTGTTTAGTATATAATCAAATCTTAAATACCATTGATAATGTGTATTTTCACAAATTTATTTATTTTCAAATTCCTATGCTTAGCTTAAAAGATAAAAGATTTATAATGTGTCAAAACTTTTCGTGTTTTGAATTTTTATGCGAGTGTTTGAGTGTTTAAAGAAAGTTTATACGGGTATATATTATGACCGTTTAAAGAAATGTTATATAACTGTATATATGTTAAAGGCTAATTACTGGAGTTTAAACAGTGGTGAAGCTTGACCGGAAAATCAGCCTGGGCCGAAACTCAAGAGTCAAAAAAAATTTAGGTTGTCGCTAGGTTTTGAACTTGGTTTATATGTTTGGGTCGGATATTCGGTTCAAATCGGGTCACACAACAAAAAAAATAATAAAAAATTACAATAATTCATTAAAATAACCATTGTTTAACAATTAACATAAAAAAAAAACAAAGTAAACAATGCGAGAGTCCGAGAGAAATGAAGATTACCTGGAAGCATGATCACAAGTCAGCCCGACGATCTTTGAGATCTTTGAATTCATCTATTATGCAATCCGGATCAAACATTCTGAGCTTCTTCATCCTTTCTTTTGAAAAAATGAATCAATGGTTTTAGACTTTCCCATTATACCTAAAAAATTAAAATCATTATGTTAAGACAACCAACTAGTTGTAACAATCCTAAATTATCATCCTAAATAAAAATCTAAACAATAATTTAATCACAATCTAAAAATCCCCAAATTTTGAACATAAACCCTAACTTAAACACAATCACAAATTATCCAAATTGATGAACCTCAAGAGTACAAAACCTAATTTATACATAATCTAGGTAAAATTGCATTGAAAACATAAAGAAAACTTACCTAATTGAAGTGTTGGAGAAATCAGAGAATTTGAATAATGGATGATTGTAGCCTTGGATGGGAGAAAAACGACACTGGAGGCGTTGGGGAGCGGTGGCGACGGGCTAGTAGGGTCGCAGTCCGGCCGGAGGTGGTCTTTTCCGGCGAGTCGCCGGCAGTGATAAAATGGCAGAAGAAGCGCAACAGCGTGAAGAGTTTCGACGCCCCCCCCCCCCCCTTTCTTTTGGTATGTGCGTCGACTGAAGAGAAACAACAATAATATCCTTTTTTTTTAACTCTCTTATTTACATAATTACATTTGACCCCCTTAACTATTAAACTATATACAATACAATTCGTACCTTTTATGTAATTGAGGTTTCAAACAAATAACGATCGTAACTTTTATAATTTTACTAAATAAAATTTTGGTTTGTAAATTAGAGATGGGCCGACTTAGTATAAAAATATTTTTGATTAAAAATTGGATAGGGCCGGACTATATATATATATAAAAAATTGGACTGGACGGATATAAATCCCTACTTCTAAGCGAAAAAACGGCCCAGACCGAGGTCCGAGCGGCCCCTCTCTAACATGCGCCCCTGAGTTTAAATACTTTTATATAGTTGTATAGAATAGGATTACTAACTTCATATGTAGATTGTATATTAGTGGTATAGGAACGTATAAGGGTAATGGTGACTTATACATGCAATTAAATGAAATTATTCGGTCGCATAAGTCACTAGGTTGATATATGTGCGTATAGATAACGATGCACAATCATATAATCATATAATTAATTCAAACGTGCGTATAAATAACGATGCACAATCATATAATCATATAATTAATTCAAACGTGTTGTGAAACAAGCCCAAAAGCAAACAATAAGAAGAAGAAGAATAGGGAGAGAATTTATTATTAATTGGTGTATTACAATGAGATACAGGGAAATATTTATAGGGGAGAAAAATCTTGGAGAACAAGATAAACTATATTAGGAATTGATAAACACAATATATTATATTTATAACACTCCCCCTTGGTTATCAATTGCATACGCTTTAAGATGCTGCCTCATTAAAAACCTTGCCAGGAAAACCCAGTGGGACAAAACCATAGCTAAGGGAAAAAGAGTGCAGCGCGTATTGTCTCCCCCTCATTTTGACATGTATTTATGTGAGTAGCATTGATCTTCTGTGAAAAATTGCTTAGTACTTTTGCAGTGGTTGATTTGCTCCTTGATCCCTTGATGTGCAAATCCTTAAGCCGACCAATGTTATATGATCTTCATTTGTCAGCTCCGGTTATCCTTCTTCTCGATAGAGTTTCAACAATTCGTGAAAATGTTCAGTACCCCATGCCTCGTCTTATAGATAAATACCACAAGATCTAATAATGATGTTGTATAACCATGTTGTATTACATTACCTGCATCTGAATGACTAACAAACTTGTTTCGTTAGGTTAGTAAAATATAAACTTTTACCTTTATACCTTCAAATTGCCTTTTGACGCATTCCAACGTATCACAATTGGACATAGGCAATATCATGCAAATAAATTATATGTATCGCAAGAAATAGTAGTGCAATAAGTGCACATAGTTGTAGTACTTTCACATCAAAAAATTTCATTCTTTGAAATTGGTCATTTTATGTATCAAGTAATCTGAGAGTCTTTAGCATATGTTTTCACATTATACCCTTCAACATTTTAGATATAGCTTCCTCATCTATATAAATTTCTTACCTCTTGAAGAGATACGATCAACATGAAGAGATACGATCAACATATACTAGAATAACTATAAAACTCGAGACTGTTCTTCTGGAACACAAACCATCTATGATACTTATATCTTTGTGTCTCGAGATAATCATGCGTTGATATCAAGTTTAACAAAACATTTATAGCCCCATGCACATAATATATTCTCAAGGGTTTATACAAATGCTTATGATACTTATAATCCATCTACAGTCCATTATGGACTAATTTTTATTTTGACAAATTATACATATGCATTCACTCATAAGGAGTTACCATACCATTTAACAAATCTATTCAAAATTGATAACATTCAATTTGCTTTCAATATATATTATGCCATTTTATCTAAAGTTATTGGCATATCATAATCACCATATGATGTTTACTGGTGCACAAGGATTTTATCTTTAATATGTTTCAGATACTTTCAAGTATTCAACTGTCTTCGGGGTTTATATGGCCTTCTGATTATATTGAAGTCTCCAACGTATATAAAGAATCATAGCGTATTCGGATCCGAATGTTTAACGTTCTCGAGAACTTACTATACGTTATTATTATAGCACTTTAAACCCTCCAGAGATTTCATGTATCATCATCAAGTGAGCCATATACCTATGATATCATAATATTCATAAGACGCATATCATTCTCTATTGTATTACCAGACTAATGAATTGTTGGATTCTCATTATCCACCACTGGAGAATATGTCTCCTCATAATCAAACTTAGGTCTTTACGAAAATCCTTGTGCCACCAATTTTCTTTGTATTGCTTGATTTTATTTTCTCAAATCATGCTTTTGTATAATAGACCTGTTTATATCCAACATATTAGAGAATTTAACTCTGCCCAGTTTGCGTCTTTATACTTTGGCCAATCATTTCTACTTTTCATCACAGGCAGATCGTAATTCTTGATCCTTAACATAGTTATCATTTCTAGCGCTTATTATATCCAAAATATTATCGACGTCGAATTTGTTTCGATTCCATATATGTTTAGACATGATATAATTTATCGAGATCTCTTCATTATTTTTTCAGGTACCTGAGGTTCTTCTGGAACCATCATGTCTAATGTCTCTTTAAGAGACTCTTCTACCAGTACCTCGACTCGACCATCTTCATTAGTTGCTCCAGTTTTCGAGGATATTATATTCTTGGAATCGACTAGTCTATCACGATTCAAACTTGTCATAGACTTATTATCAAAATCTATATGTCCTTCTAGAACACCAATCGTAATCGGAGCATTAGCAGCTGGTATACGTGACTTAGTCACCTTTTAAGGTCAGTGAATGCGTATGGTAGTTGATACGCTATTTTTTGTATAAATGAATTATCATTTAGAGTTCTTTACTTTAAGGATCAAGATGATATACTGATAATTCATTATAGCTTATTTTATTTCCCAACTGCCTATTATCTCCCCCTAAATGTTGGAAATGTAGTTTCATGAAAACGTATATCCGAGTTATAAGATAAATCTATCACTATTGGTAGTGATTCATACCCAACATTTATTCTTAACGTCCTTGAGGTCCCATCTTTCTGCATCGTGGTGGAATAATTTTAATATATATCACACAATCTAAATATTAGATGGGAAATGTTGGTTACTGACCATAAACCAACTACAATGGGGAGGACATATTATGACTTATTGGCCTGATGTGAATTAATGTTACTTCATGTAAAATCACATGCAAACATAAACTTTTGCTCTCATGACTATTGTTTTTGCAATCAATCGTAGACGTTTGGTAATCGTCCGCAACAAAAGCAATTAGTGTAAGAACTTAAACGAAACGAAGTTCAACACTTATTCCAATAATCATTAATAACTTAGGGATTAAATTCATCGTTATTACCAAAATAAGTATGATAATCTGGAAGGATGTGCTTGCTATCCCATTAGCTAAGCCATAACTCATGCAACACTCAAGTTGCGAATTTGATAACCATTTAAACGATGCATCGATTTAAAACTCTAAATGGTATATTCCTTCTTATATATATCTCATATCACTTCCAAAATATTTAGGGATTTACCCCCTATTTAAGTTTGGTAAATAATTAATTCCCTTAAGAGCAAATATTACATGATAAATATCAATTTAAAGAATCTTTCATTCTTTAATACGTTTCACATCACCAATGACTCGGTGTGGTCTAACCGGTCATGTCAATAAAAATAATCATGATCTATAAACTTTCATTTTATGATCTTATATGCTTTAGGTGCACTCATGCTTATTCAATAAGCGACTAAAATACAAGAGAATGATGTATCATTACAAAGATTCGTGTAATGATTTTCACACTTTATTCTCATATGATCATTCCTCTTCTTTTGCCACTGTGGTGGTCGATCACATTATCGTCATGAATATCATTACAATATCTTTTATTAAACTCATGATCATGATCATTAAATCGGTGAATATAGATTCACATTCACTTCAATGGATGGAATAAAACAAAACATGTTTTATGATTTTCTCAGACATATGGATATAGAATCCTTTCATACCTTTTCATAATAATAGTGCAACTTCACAAGCATATTTGAGGTGTGATAAATGTAAATCTTTTTGTCCATTTTTATCATATATAACTCTCTTATCTTCACATAACTTCAACTGAGAGGTAATTATATATCATACAAGATTTAATGCTTTTAGATCTTACAATTCATGCAAGATATCTCGGTCTTGAATCATACGACCTTTTATACATTGATAATGAGACTTCGATGTCATATCACGATAAATAAACAAATGGATCCTTTATAATGATCTAAACGTGTTTAATATCAATTAATAATAAACCATAGCTTTGGTTTAGTTATTCTATTCATTACTTAACTAGCTATACAGAGCTATATAGTAATTGATAACATTTAGAATAACATCACGAGAGTCTTGTGTTTTTAATGTAAACACCATGATGATATCCCCTTTATTTTTTATCACATCCACGACTTTTACTTGAGTCACTATATAAAAAGACCATAACCATGGTTTCCACTTTGGTCATAATATTTATATGTTGCCACATGCCCACATTCACTTCTGGGAATGGGGTTCTACCAACGAGATGAGTCTTGTAATTTTTTATTAGGAGCTCATTATTTTGCTCGGCCACAAGTACACATGATATTAATTTGAGCTGTGAAATATGGACGATGTTCTATTTTTTCAACATCTTCTTACTAGCAATATATTCACCACATAAAACCAATTGTGAGGTGATTCTATATATCGTCGCGTTATACTCACATATCGACTTGAAGTCTTACAATCTTAAATGAATCCACTCATAACGAGCTTTGGTGTATTACCATTCTTAGTGGTCATACCTCTTTATTAATTTGTTCCGAATAACAAGTGTGGATAATTCTCAAAGTCTTCATATATCCATAATCATTAACATTCAAATGTTTTTTTACATAGAATAACTTTCGTATGAAATAAGCTATATATTGTCCTCGCTCTAATTTAAAACATAAACAAATATCTTCATAAAGAAACATGATGTTTTAGTAACATACGATCAAATAAGCATATTTTTTTATTAAAATAAATTATGTTGCTCAAGATATGATACTATCGTTCGGATAACAATACCATTGATCTGTATCACAAAACAATATCGCCTAACAATACCATTGATCTGTATCAATATATTAAATATCGAAACTAATACCCTATAATCCAAACAAATAGCATCAACTGAATTAGAACCTTACACACAACAATATGTTTAGCAACTTTAGATTCGTTTAGAATATGTTCTATCTATTGTTTATATAAAAGCTTGATGACATTAACAAATACATATTTGAGAGACACCTCTAATATAACGATTTAATTGTCTTTAACATGTATTCAAGATGGGAAGACCAATAAAATAAAAATAATACATATATAATTAAAGTTGCTAAATCAATTCAAGAGGTGCTATATGGTACCCATAACCCATACCTAATAGATTACCAAAAGGAGAAAGACAAAATAATTAAAATTACTGAAATAAATTAGTTTATAAAAATTTGGTTATGTCAGCCTTTATAAAAGAAACAAGTATTGGGATTCACATTAACCCATGTTCAATTCTTTTATTATTCTCTTTATTATTCTTATCGATATAACACTATAAAAAATAATCAACATGGTTACCTTACACAAAGATCGGGAATGAGTAGTCAATTTCATAAGTATCGTATATTGGTTGTAGATGTCGGCTCTCAAGATGAATCTTTCACCGCTTATTCCTATAGAGTCTCGTGCTGATAACGTGTTGTGAAACAAGCCCAAAAGCAAACAATAAGAAGAAGAAGAATAGGGAGAGAATTTATTATTAATTGGTGTATTACAATGAGATACAGGGAAATATTTATAGGGGAGAAAAATCTTGGAGAACAAGATAAACTATATTAGGAATTGATAAACACAATATATTATATTTATAACAAAACGTAAAAATATAAAAGTTAGTGAAAAATATATCAAATTACTTTGAAGACCAAACATGAGCGTGATTTTGAACGTCCTTTGTAAGTATTAAAAAATGAGTTTTCCTATATGTTAAAATTTTATAGGTCGACGATAATTATGTGATAACAATAAACAAAAGAAAAATATTATAGCTAAATGATCTACTTTATGTAGTTAAACGAATTTTTGAGACTCTCCTAATATTTTAATATTCTTCGAAGCAAAATTGTTATTCTAACTTCAAGGGGTATCTTTGTAGAAACATAACTAACTTTTAATTTTTTTTCAATTAAGTCACTCAAACTTTTTTTTGTTCCAATCAGGCAACTTAACTTTGAAATATGTTCTAATCCTAGATAAATGACTTGATTAGCAGGTTATCTAATCAATTTTTTTATAAAAACTGATTTTTGATTTATAAAAAATGATTTTTTTATACAAAACAAACTTTTTAAAATCAAATTTTTAATAACAATGAATTTTTCTATAAAAATTCGAAATTTTATTAAAAAACGTTTTTTTATAAAATTTCGAATTTTATACACCCAAAACGTTTTTTTATAAAATTTCAAATTTTATAAAAAAAACGTTTTTTATAAAATTTTATAAAAATTCGAATTTTATAAAAAAACGCTTTTTTATAAAATTTTCTACACGCAAACGGTTTTTTAGAAAATTTTGATTTTTTTTTAAAACGAATTTTTTACACACAAAACGTTTTTTTATAAAATTTCGAATTTTTATAAAAAATTCGTTTTAAAAAAAAACGTTTTTTATAAAAAAAATTCCTTTCTTTTTATAAAAAAAATCAATTTTTATAAAAAAAAAAATGATTAGGTTATCTGCTAATCAGATCATTTATCTAGGATTAGAACATATTTTAAAGTTAAGTTACCTGATTGGAACAAACAACAGTTTGAGTGACTTAATTGGAACAAAATTGAAAGTTGGTTATGTTTCTGTGACATTTTCCCTTCAATAAATGGCAAAGAAGGATCTTAACTAGAATTCTCAATGTTGTTGTTTCTAGTTTTTTTAAAGAAATAAAAATAAGTTAAAGTTAAATATTATTTCATGTGATTACATATTAGTGTTTATAGAGCATTAGAATTCATTTTCCATTCTACACCCTAATGTTAGCGAAAACATTAATAAACATTTACAAAGCCACTCCAACTCATTCTTCATCTCCATATATTTGGCGGAAACCAAACTCACCTCCAAGATTAGATGTGTTCTATTCACCTCATATTTATTTATTAGTTTATATTATTTGCAACTAGGTGTGAGTGGTAAAGAGAAAATATAACAAAAAAAAGGAAATAAAGAATTATTATTTAATTGAATATGGATAGATATGAGGAGTAGGATGTGGCAAATTTCAAAAAAAAAAAATACTATATAAATTTAGAAACTATAGGTTTTTAGTTAAATTATATGAATAGGGATGAAGTAGGACTCCGAATGCTCTTACATGTTGCGACCTCATTATTTCACGTAGGCCCATTGGCGAAGCTTCGGGTGAAAAGTTTGGGGGGATGAAAAGTCACGGATCCTAATCCTGGGGACGGGGGGGGGGGGGGTCGGTTCTCAATATATATAAAAAAAATTTCGAAAACCACAAAAATTAACACTACGGCCTAAAAAAAGGGGGGGGGGAGGGGTCGTCCCCCCGATCTCCACTAAAATCAAATGAATCATAAAGAATGCCCTAATTGGACCAAGAAACTTTAAAATTCGTAATTTGTTTTCTCTTACCATCTTATTATCTTATTGTATATATCTCTAAGTTTTTCCGTGATTGTAAGAACGTGTGATGAGAAAAGTCATGTTACAGAGGCAGAGTGTAGTGATAATGATAAAGGTGTGTAATGAGTTAGTAATAGTGATAAAGTTTGTAATAATTACTAGATCACTTTAACATTAAATATATATATATATATATATATATATATATATATATATATATATATATATAGAGGGGGGTTCCTGTGCGGCAGGGGCTTTTGCCTAAGTCCGGTGCGGCCCAATATAGGCCGTCAGATCTATCATCTAACGGGTATCATGCGGATAGACCAAAAAACCAAAAAACACCTTTTATGTCAATTAAAAAGAACACGGAGGGGTAATTCCGTCAGACTGTCTAATTTTAATTTTAGAAACCGCCTATATTTCCACGATCATTTACCGTGCATAAAACCCTCATTCATCCCCCTGTTAATCGTAAAACCGCCATGGATTCCGGAGATTCGAAGAAATGTAACACTGGAAAACAAGCATCACTTACATACAATCGTAAGTTCCTCTAATTGTATAACCATTTCAATTTTGTACACAAATTCTGGATATTCTCTTATACGCAATGCTGCCACAAATTGAATCTTCAGGTAAAAAACGGTTTGGAACCAAGAAAAAAGGAGTTAAAAAATCGAATGAAGATCAGCACATTGTTCATGTTGATACAGGTAAACTGATCGTATGCAACAGCATTGATTATATAATGTTAGGGTTTACGATTACACAAATAATGCTAATGCTATGCTGTGTTGGATTACTAGTAATTATGCTCGTGCGTTCATTTAACATACAGTTTATGCTATGCTGTTTTGGTGCACTTCATTGTAAACTACATGCATTCTATTAGATTCCTGTGTTGGTTACTAGTTTCTATGCTGGTCTTATTCTGGTTATTCTAGTTTTCATGCTGGTGTACTTCATTGTAAACTACATTCATTCTATTATGTTCCTGTGTTGGTTACTAGTTTCTATGCTGGTCTTATTCTGGTTATTCTAGTTTTCATGCTGGTGTACTTCATTGTAAACTATATGCAAACTATGCTGGTCTAAAGTGTAAATTGACCTCTAATAAGGTATGCTATGCTTGTAAACTACATTCATTCTATTATGTTCCTGTGTTATTCTGGTTATTCTAGTTTTCATGCTGGTGTACTTCATTGTAAACTATATGCAATCTGAGCATGGACACTTGTTGATGCATGTAATGTAGTTGCTGCATGTTCTTGTGCTGGACTGGGTTTTGGTTACTAGTTTCTATGCTGGTTATTCTAGTTTTCATGCTGGTGTACTTCATTGTAAACTATATGCAAACTATGCTGGTCTTAAGTGTAAATTGACCTCTAATAAGGTATGCATAACTTATATCAGGTGAACGAACTTATAAAAAAAATCAGGAATCATCTGATGATGACTTTCAATCAAAGAAACAAAAAGTTCATTCACCTAAACAAGCAGCATCAAAAGAATCAAAGAATCCACAACCATATATCTCATACAGTCACAAAAGATTATACATGAGGAACAAGGCAGAAAACATTTGTGACATTTTTTCTCATATCAAACTCAGCAAAGAGAGACTTGAAGCTATTAGTAATATTGGATTTATAACAATGAAAAGCTTGTCAGTTACTATGGTTCCAAACAACTTGAGTTACTGGCTTCTATCAAACTATGACCATGATAACAGAACCCTTAATTTGGGGACAGAGAGCATCAAATTAGACAGAAAAATGGTACATGATGTACTTGGAATACCTATGGGTAAAAAGAAGGTTCTTGAGTCTGAAAAGGGATCCCATAAGGATCAAGTTATGCTTGAGTGGAGAGCACAGTGGCCTCCCAAATCAGGACTAAGAACAGTTAAACATGTTTTTGATATGATCAAGAACACATCAGATGCTGGTAGAATGTTTTGTTTAAATTTCTTGGTCATAGTGTTGTCTACTTTAGCAGAATGTACCAAACAATCTACTGTCAACATGAGGTTTCTAAAATCATTGCCAGAGGGAGCTATAGTTCAAGAATATGATTGGTGCAGCTATGTAATAGAATGTCTAAACAGAACAAAAAAGGCCTGGAATGGAGTGGAGCATTATAACGGTCCAATTACTTTTCTTGGAGTATGTATTATATGTATTCTTATTCTGCATATTCTTTTGACTTTTGTAAAAATATTTCTGCTCATTCTTTTTTTTAAACCTATTGACAGCTATGGTATGCTCATATCATGAGGAAGGGTACATTTCCAGAGGGTAAACAAACCCCAGCAATTGGATTGTATACAACTCACACACTAAGAGAACTGGAAGATGAACTGGTGTCAAAGAATTACAAAGTTGTATCAGAAGTAGATTTACAGATGAAAGAAGAATACAATGTTAAAGTTAAAGTGAATATAAAGAGGAAAAGGTCCAAAGGACCGGTGAATGACGAAAGTAAACAGCATAAGTTTGAGGAGCATAGGGTTGAAGAGCATAAGGTTGAAGGTGTTGATGAAAACAACATAACAATAGCCTCATTAAGAAAGAGAAAGAGGGTTGTTTATCGTATTTCGTCAAGCTCAGAATCAGAAGATGTTGAGGATTATGTTGATTCAGAAAAGGTAATATCTGCAGAATCAGAGGATGATGAGGATGATGTTGATTCAGAAAGGCAAGTATCATTGTCATCAAAAGATGATGACAATGATGATGATGAGAAAACAGATACTGATAATGAAATGCAGTTATCAAGGAACAAAACAGCAAAAGAAGCAGATGTGGAC